>CACRXK020009317.1:0-18898 GCA_902702795.2 Paramuricea clavata
GATTTAACAAAAGGTATTTCGGCTGAAGAAGTGAATGGTAGATGGTTAAACGGTCCGGTGTTTATACAGTTACCCGAGGAGCAATGGCCGATGGAAACTGGCGTACCAGAAAGAAAGGAAGTTAACAAAGAAAGGAGACAAGTCAAGATCGTATGTCCTGTCGCTGTCAGCAAGCCGTTATTCGACTGCAAACGGTTCTCGAAGTGGAAACGAGTAATAAGGATCACGAGTTACATCCAGAGATTTATCCAGAATTGTCGAATCAAGTGTGGTCGAAATGAGAGAAATCAACAACCAGAAGTTGGTCCATTAACCAATCAAGAATTGGAAAACGCGGAGGAGTACTGGCTAAAACAGATGCAGTCAAATCTCTTAAAGAGATTACCTAGAGGCGATTTCAAGACCCTGTCTCCATATAAGGACGATAGAAATATCCTCAGGGTAGGAGGTCGTGTGGATCCAACCTTAGTTTCCTACGATGAAAGACGTCCCGCACTTTTACCATATGATCACTATCTGTCCACCTTAATAGTCCGTGATGCTCACGAAACAAGTCATTCTGGTGTCGCCACGACAGTCGCCAAAATACGTAGAATGTATTGGGTCATCAAAGCTCATAGGATTGCGAAAGTCGTCAAGCAACGGTGCACAACATGTCGAAAGCTCGAAGCGAAAGTTGAAACCCAGCTCATGGCTATCCTGCCACCATTTCGTTTGCAGCCGTGCACCCCACCGTTTCTCTACTCAACGATGGATTACTTTGGACCAATCAACGTAAAAGTAGGCAGAAACAAAACAGTTAAACATTATGGTGTAGTATTCACGTGCATGAATACCAGAGCCATCCATTGCGAGATTGCAGTTGATGCCAGCACGATGGAGCTCTTGCAAGTCTTAAGAAGGTTCTTTTCATTCCGTGGTTATCCGAAAGTGCTCTTATCTGACAACGGAACGCAGATGGTAGGAGCAAACAACGAATTGAAGTTAATGATCGAAGGATGGAACAAAGATCAATTGGAAGAATTTTGCGCAGCCAGAGGAATGAAATGGCAATTCATCACACCATTGGCACCGCATCAAAATGGATGCTCTGAGGCGATGGTAAAAAGTGTGAAGCTAGCAATGAAGAGAGCAATCGGCGACGCCCTTTTAACACCATTCGAGCTATACACGTGCGTTTTGGAAGCTGCGAATTTGGTTAACCAACGGCCGATTGGAAGAGTACCAACAGATCCGGATGATGGCGGATACCTATGTCCAAACGATATACTATTGGGCAGAGCTACGAACGCTGTGCCTCAAGGTCCGTTCCGAGAAACACAAAATCCTCGCCACCGATTCGAGTTTTGTCAGAGAATTATTGATGCTTTTTGGAAGAAGTGGTCAAGAGACGTCCTACCGCTATTAACCCCACGAAGAAAATGGAATACGCAAAGTCGTAATGTAACGGTGAACGATTATGTTATAGTGTCCGAGCCAAACGCAGTAAGGGGAAAGTGGAACACCGGAAAGATCGTGGAAGTCTATCAGGGAGAGGACGGGTTGGTCAGGAATGTGAAGGTGAAAACTGCTACGGGAACCTACAGCCGACCTATCAACAAGATATGCGTAATTTATCCAGCAGAAGGCTACGAAGAGGAGTGAATGGGAGTTCTCCCATTGTCGGGGGGAGTGTTTCATTGACGATGAAAGGACTTCATGTAAGACTATTTTAATGTTTTAGTTAGTCGGAGTTTACTCGGACCTTAGTCGGAAGGGTTCGTAGGAAAAATGTGATGAGCTTGTAGAAATGTTTTGAACACGTTTTCGTATGGTTTTAAGAAGTTTATAAAGTTTTAAGTAAGGTTTATTATTGTTAAATGTTAAGATAAAAGGAAAAGGATACTTGCTTAGGACAGATGTAAGTAGAAAGCCTTAGTTAATTCATTTTTGTGATTTAGTACTAATTTAATATATGTAAACATACCGATTTAATTTCATTATTATTTAGTTTCAGATTGTTGTTATTTGTGAATAAATCTTAATACTGAAATCCCAAGCGTGTATTGTATTATTGGATTATTGTATGTTAGCTCCAAGTTATCGTCGGTCCAATTGCGGTTGCAAGCTTAGTTATTAACATCAAACGCAGAATTAGGTAAATACACTATAGATAAACACTTATCTTAATAAAATAAAGTATCTAAAGGCACGCTGTAAACTACAAGTTTTGTGTCTGCTATTAAATTGTATTGTGTCTGTATTCCGCGCCTACGGCGTCATATAGTGGCTTAGAGATCATGTCTGCCACTGAAACGTTAGCAGAATACGCCTTTTCGGGCCTTGCGACGCCAACTTGGCAAGGGGACAAACACAATAGAGTAACGAGGGGCCCACTGGGACCTCGGGAAAGCAGTATGTTTTGTGGACCCTCGAACATCGACGGTCTCGGGTCCACAAAAGACACTGTTTCCCTCGGTCTCAGTAAATAATAATCAGTGATAATCGTGTTTTCCTTATGAATTATTAATGAGTTTTTGAAGTACTATTTAAAACACGAGTATAGTGCTTTATCAGTTATAAGAAACGAAGCGACAGCCGAGTGTCTTATAGTCTGGTAAAGCACGGACTGCTAGTATTTTAAATGGCTTAAAAACGAATCTTCTGAGTTCATTGGCGAAGTAATTTTAAAAGTGAACCTAGAAAATTAAAGCTAAAATTTATGTAAATTAACATCATGCTTTTTTATCACATATAAACCACCGAAACGATAGTAATTTCCTATGTCTTTTCCTCAATCATGAATTATCTATTTTATTAAATTATAAAATTTTAAACACAAATATAGATCAAAATCCAAATTATACCTTCAGATACTGCTTAATATTATCTTCTTTCACCAACTTGATTAACTTTTCTTGTTCTTCAGTCTTCACTTTATTTTCTTGCAGCCGACTTTGTTCAGTTCCAGAATGACTCGTGTACCAGGAAAGGGTTGTTTTATATACACTCGGGAGGATTTTTTAAAAGGTTAACATTGATATGATTGACATTGACATTGGTCGTTGGCAGTTCCTACAGCATGTGAGACGCTATCCTCTTCCGCAGATAAACAATGTAAAGTTTCTTCACAAATACTAGATAACGTGTGCGTGATCAAAGGTTATAGTCTGATGTGGACAATGTCACGTACATGCACAGGTATGCGGATGGAATTGAAAAAATTACGTGGGCAAACAAAAATTTGTCCGACATTAATGCCCCCACAATATCATGGGTTCAGAGATAGATGAATAGAAGGTGAATAGAAGGAACGTATCTTCTATACCGACGCGTACAAATACAAAGTCAATCTTAAAATGATTATATTTTCATATATTTACGAGTACTTCTGGGATTTCTTTTAAGATACATCGAAAACTCCTTCTTTCTACTGCATGCAATTTGAATTGAACGGAAAATAATTTCGATCTGTCATTCAGTTTCTCTGACTGAACATCTAAACATTAATATCATGTCAAAATAAATTATATTGAGGCAAGCAGCCTAAAAAATTTACCATTTATCATTTAGCCTGCGCATGTGCAGCTAAACACAATGAAGAAAACCATAAAAACGTTTCGTGTGACTGTGCTTAGCCCGCTCATGCGCGGCATTTTGTAGTTTAAATGCATAAAATTTATTCGATATCGTCGGTTCAGTTGGAGGTTCATATCTTTGGTTCGATCAGTACATGCTATGTAGAAATACCACCGTTCGATTCAGTGAAACAATTCCTATCGATCGTTTTAGTAAAATGTCAACGTTATAACGATTTACGACCCTTAGAGGTCAAGCGATACCATAATTCATTAGATTACACAATTTTCCCGAACAATGTAAACAGCGTATTAACCAAGGCATACCTTTCGCCGAACATAAGTTCGGCTGCTTTCAACATATCTTTTTCGTAATAGTCTTGTTCGAATCACAATCCAAGACACCATTTACAGTGCAATGTTCCGGGCTTGTATCTACAGATTTGCATCTTTTATTTCGGCATTTCAGAATACTAAATTTTTAGCGAGACTTTCAACCGAAAATACAAATTAAATTGTCGAAAAAAGGCAATGTTTACATCCTTAGCACTCAGTCGATTCTAAAGGTCAAATCATCCCTGCAGCGTGGCCGAAAGGTATGTCCAGCGGAAGGTATGGCCAGTCTATATTATTTTTCAAACAGTTAAGTAATTTGATAATATACAATCTCGTTTGACTTTCAGAGGTCATAAATCGCTACAATGTTGATAAAGACTACAACTATTGTAAGGAATTGGTTGATTATTGTGTTCATAGCATGCACTGAACTCAAGATATGAACATCCAAAGGTTGGCAGCTTCCAGCGTCCTACGATGCTTGGGACTGAGCGAGATAGAGTTTTAAAATTTATTTTAGCCGTTTACGGCGAAATAGTAGAGTTAATTTAATATTATCTGGTTTGTTTTTAAAAAGGTTGCTGTATTATGGATAGTTTATACGGTATCTGACTCCATACAACAAAGAATGAAGAATACAAATTTTATGGTTCAATGGTTGAAAAATCAACCAAGATGGCCTCGATTGCAAACGAGCAATTAATTTACTTATTTTGAACGAAATTAGCTATACCCTATACAAATTGCCAATCGTATAGGCTAACTACATGTACGCAATGCGTACCTATTTTTTAAGTAGAATCTATACCCGACTAAATACTGACTGGGGATCTGCATCCCCGCCACCCTGTCTCGTACTATGCATGTAAACCAAATTAAATATAAAACATTTTAGGAATAAAGACATGACAGTATACTAAAAAGGCTTAACATAGTAACTTCCCACCAGCTAACAATTTATATAACTGTAATTCCAATTTTTGATTAGCGCATTTCACCATCGCCCGCTCTCGAATTTCAGTTTGTGAGTCTGGCCCCCGCCCTCGCGTTTCAGTTCTGTGAGTCTGGCCCCCGATCTCGAGTTTCAGTTTGTGAGTCTGGCCCCCGCTCTCGAGTTTCAGTCTGTGCATGAGTCTGGCTCCCCGCTCTCGAGTTTCAGTTTGTGAGTCTTGCTCGTGAATTTTTTTTCTTGGAGCTAATTAAACGAGTGAGACTCGTATCATAGCTAAATGAACTGTGTGTATATTATATCGTCTGCTTGTGGCCGGCTAGGGTTAGGGTTATCATCGACTTATAGCCGACTATATATTGGCAATCATCCATGTATTACCATGCATATTATGTATTACCATGCACATTATGTATTACCATGCACATTAATGACATTATTGCTCGAATAAAATGATTTAGACTTGTTCAAATACACTCGAAAGTTGGTATGCCTAACATGATACAACAATGTTGAAATATTTGGTTCAACTAATTATTCATTTTCATACACATAGATTATAAAATTTACCCCAAATTGAAAACCTGCAATTTAAATTTCCCAGTAACGCTACCAAAATCTGACTAGTAGATTTGGTCATGTTTGAATTCAGTGGCTTTGCTCAAATGTTAAGAGTTTCGACTTGAATCTCGTCTGGATCAGCTCCGCGGTCGGAATATGGAATTAATATTAAACTGCAAAGATATTAGAAACATTTCGAATTTCCATATCAAAAGTCAAGAAAACATAATTTTTGTTTTGAACATCAAGATCCAAATTCAAGTTCGTTGACAGTTTAGTATAACCAATTGGAATGTGCCGCTCTGGTAGGTATATGTGGGGTTCGACAAACTTATTCATGTCATTTTTCAGACTGTAAACATTAATTAAGGCGCATACTTATATTATTTGCAATTGCACAGGCCGATATGTATAGTGCCGGGCATGCATTCAAATTCAATGAAAAAGACGTACAATTGTAAATTGTTCCCTCTAGGTATGTATATCGAGAACCTTGTGTTAATTGGTGGTAACATGCATGTATAAATGGAACATGTGGCGAGCAGTCTCAGTGTGAGCGATAGCCAAGAGGAATATTGAAATAGTAGGAATATGAACTAGTAGCAATATGAATCAAGTTAGGATAGATTTGAAACAAAATTGGAATATCCCCCCAAAGCCAGGTATTTTATAATGAAGATAGATTATATTGAATAAAGGAGATAGGGATATTGAAAAACTATTAGTTTCATATTACTCTGACACTGCTGAGTACAACTATAAAATTCGTCTCAAGCGAGATTCGAACTCGCATCTTCGCGTTCTAGACAACACTGCGCGTTCTCCAAGACAAACGTTATCGTTGCAAAGAACAATTCGCGCAATTAAATTGGATATGATCATGAGTCAATATAGAACGTGTTAAAATGGTGGTGGGAGTCCTACATGCTTAAGGATTGGCATGAATATTTCCTAAAATATTTAATTTCAGTCTCAATGATTATTTACAGACAACACTCAGCTAAATATTATCAATTCCTTTTACACTCGTTCTTATGTTTGTATTTGACAAATGCTTTTGAACATGCCACATATGAATGCAACGTCATTCACGAACACGAAATTGTAGCTCCGTATTACGTCATAACATGTTCTTTAGTTTTCTTCTGATTTCATTTCATTGTTTATAACTAGTGAATAAAACAGCATATAAACTTTACATATTCTTGTGAGCCAGCAGAATATACATGCTGACTTAGTGAATAATGTCAAACAAGCAATCTTACAGATTATGATCGAGCTATACCTTCCAGGCTCGAATCATGTGGGGCTTTCAGTTATTTATTTCTTTTCTACGAAGTAAGAAATACATTGTAGTGTGAATAGCTGTCGTCGCCGTTCTGCTTGCTTAAAGTTCTTAGTGAAACGGGTCAATGCAATCACAAGAAAATTGATATCTTTTAGACCTTTTAAAAGAGTACATTCTACAATGTATCTCACCCTTTAAGATGTTGTTATCAAAATCTGAAGAAGAACCTTCATTGATTATAAAGATTGAAAAAAAACCTATATTGATCATGATTTTATTCGCCCAACCATGGCAATTTTATAATTTCGTTTGCATGCTTTGCTCTCTGGCTATGTCAACAGTGTTTACCTCATGGCTAAAGCAGTCATGTTTCGAAAGTGAGTCCTTGAAACATATCCTGTTCATGCTATAGAATTGCACATTTTAAACAGCGAACTTAACAAATGTTTATCTAGTTATAGACCTGAGTTCAAACATCGAACTTTTCATGCGAGGTTCGCACAGAATAAAATAATTTAACAGCGAAAAAAACCGTGACTCCCTCTCTTTATGTTGTTTAACGTTTACGATAGTGAAAATATTTATTTAGTGTGTAGATATTTTAAAATTTAATAAAACGTGTTTTTTTGCGATTAAACAATTTCTACACACTATAACCATATTACTGCTGGTCAGCCTGTTTGCAAAGACAATGATGACAAGCAAACTGTTTTTCTCGACGATGAAAGCATTGCTAGGCTAAAAACTAAGCCATATATTGCATGCCATTCATTTATTAAAGGCAGAAAAGTTTAAAGAGCTATAAGATTTCGGCCAGCTGCAAAAGGTTGTCATATTATATATGTTGAAACCTCCCCCCTCCCCCCCAATATTTCGCGAAGTGTCCGCCACTGGTGATGCTCTATGACAATATCTGTTTTCTCTGATGTTGTAACGTAGTCTGTCGTTTCTTGGCGTCGTTTAATTTTCTTCTTCCTAGAAGTGTGAGCGTTTCTCAAGTTGACCACTGTCTCTTTAATAAACGCGTACTGAGACCCACTGACTGTCCATATTCACATCATTCATCATTGACATTGAGCAAAATTGGTCCGAGAAATCGTAATGCATAAACGTGTAACAGTACTAACAAACAGTTAACTGAACTACAGTGCATGCTTAATTATTTAGTGCATGACGTTAGGTTTGAGTACCACGAATTACTGCCTGGTAATAATTACTACTTGTACAGGCCATACAACATAATACATGTTGCCTATTGATTAATCCAACGGACTATTTTATGATGACGGAATAAAATATTGACATATTGTTCTTCTTCTTGGTCTTGAGCGAGTGGCAATCCTCCCAGCTAGTGAGTTTTGCATTAACTAGACTCTCAAGCCTCAGCAATAATATTTGTCTTGTCATCGCAAAAAAAACATGTCCTGCTTCGCCCTCTTCTTCATCTGGATATTTTAAGCTAAGACAACGATTTTTTAAAGACTTGAAATCTCCTCAACAAGCGTACTTTAATTCTTCCGGTCACCACAACAGCTGCAGACTGAGACACTTGAAACGAGGGAAAGTAACTTTAATATATTGGGAGAGAGATCCAACTGTTGAAGATCTTGAAGTTCTCGAGTTCAGCTGGAGAAATATTGGTTTCTGTCTGGAGTGTCAAAAATATAAGGAACATTTTCTTCTTGCTTGCTATCAGTATGATATTTCAAGACTTCCGTACTGAACTTTCTGTCAAGAAGTTTTATTTCCTTTGTATTCTCCGCCTCAAGCTTTTCACATCTTTCAATTCTGCCAAACAGATCACGTGACTCGTTATCAAAGTTTGATTGTATCTTACCAGAGGTATCTTACCAAGTTTCACAAGGAATGTATTAATCTGCATATATAGACGTATTGTTAATAACATTTCATAGATTATGAACATAATTGTATAGCTTTCACGAGATAACAAAACACAGACTGCGCTCTCTACTCATGCATGCCAAGAATAATTATAGCTCGATAATTATAAGCTATCGAACAATTTACAAAAAAATTAGTTGAAATTGGGCATTATGCAAGTTTTGCCTTAGGTTTCTGCTGATATCAATACAATTGTAATCATATGATCGAGCGCGCGTGTAATGTTAAATTATGCCAGGTTATACAGCAACCTGTTCTGAATAAATATAAAGCTTAACGGATGTTTATGCTGAGGAGACAGGGGGGCTCGTTTCTCTCACCAGCAATGCAACCGATCGAATTTCATTAAGTTACTGCGTTGGATACGTGGCAATGATTTTTTTCGTCTGCGTACTTGGAATTTTCATTTTGTACAATATAAGAATGGCACCAACTTTGTTTGGCAATATGCCCCCCCCCCCGCCCCAATATTGTGTAGTTGCAAAGCCATGCAAATTCGCGCGGAGGAAAACAAATTCTAGAGAAGCGAAGGCAGAAAAAAATTGTGGAAGCAGGCCTATCCTACGTGTCAGGCTCTATGCTTGAAATACAGCCTGCTACTAAAGTCAATAAAAAGTGGACAGTCATTTGGAGATCTGATCTAAAACTCCACACGAGTCAGAACACGAGTGAACACGAATGAACACGAGTGAACAAGAATGGAACACGATGAACACGAATGGAACACGAGTGAAATATGATAAGATCATATCCACAATATATACTTGCAAGATGACGTACTAAACTACCAAAAGCTCTTGTTGTCGAATATAAGAACCAGGACCGCATCTTCGGTATTGCGCGGTTGGGGAAGTGCGAGCTTGTTTTGCCCGACCAAAAGGGCGTGGCCGAAGTCGTGCCCGACGGAGATTTCAGTCGCTAATTATTTTTTCCCAAAATTGTTGGCAAGCGGGGGAGCGAGAGCTGTCGAACTATCTACCGTGATTTGTACAATTTTTCAGTAATATTTTCGTAAAATTTATCACAATTTTGGCTACAACTATTACTTTTCAATAAATTATATTTAATGTTTTGCTGGATTACATTTTTTTGCCCGACGAGCGTGTTCTTAAAATTGTTAAAATTGCCCGGCAAAACTGCAATACGCCCCTGATAAGAACCTGCAATATTACGAGTTACGCCCCTGATAAGAACCGCAGGCTCAAGGCACGAGATTATATACTACCGTGGAACGCATAGAACTTGGGTATAGTTTAGTCATAATATTAAGACACGTTGTTAACGTTTTTCTTTGTTTTTGGGAAGGAATATGTTTGATACAGTTCAAGTTTGGAAAAGTTAAACCATTGCACAGTTAGTTGTGATATTTTCAATTTCTCCGCGTACCTTATAAATCGCGCTACTCCCCCTTCCCACAAATCCTTGTGCAGTCCCCACTGCACTGCCACAACATCACAATCCCCGCAAGAATCAATTTTATTTTGTTCGTGGTGTGAGTATTGACCTATTAATAAGTCGTATGTCACTCGTGTGGATTTTTAGATCACATCGTCTTTGGATGCACGAAAATAACAACCAATCAAAACGGCGATTGTTATTTAGATTATCAAAGCTAATTTAAAATATGACCGCCAATATTTTCCGCCAATATCTCGAAAATAAATATTCCAATTTTCAACGGCCAGGAATTACATACTAAATAAAAATAATGGTTATTGAGCGTCTTTATAGACAGCAAAGGCAGTAATTTATGCGGCCAAAAGTACAATTACACGTACGGAATGTCATATTACGTAAACAACAAATGGATATTACTTTAAAAGGCAAGGCTATTTAATTCTGACCAATGGGAATTTTACGCACGATTCGTCAGCAGGCTCTATTTGAAGCATAGAGTCTGACATGCAGGCTATTCCATACGTTGTCTTACTCTTTATCTAGTGATTGTCAAAGACCACGAAAAACAAATCCACAAACCTGTGTGTCACTTTCGAATATCCACGTTTTAATAGATGAACGAAGTTCAGCTATCTCATCTGTAACCAATTTTCTCCGACCACACGCAGAGCGGCGAGAGTACTAATTCAGCTTGGTTATTTACACCCGGGAAAAGAAAGCATTAGCGAAGTCTAAAGTTCATCAATAATCGCGGGTACATGGCTATGCATGGATCAGTGTTTGCGAAATTTAGAAGATTTCATGTTGAAACAATATTTAGAAAATGTGTGCGAGAGGTTGTTTCAAGCATGTATTTCTAGTAAGAGTTTAAAATCAACAGGTTGTCCAAAACACAACTGCATGCCTCAATTGTATTTGACAAACGTACATGTTAGCAAGCGGTTGTTGCCTCGGTAGTCATGGAAGTGCATGACACGTAGCAGCAGCTACGAACTTCCCAACGAAGGGCCTTCGCCCGAAACGTCGACGTTCTTCTATTTTTCAAGTCGTATTCCTATTAATCCGAAGATTTCTTGATATTTCCACTCCATTTCAAAAGTTTGATTTAGACATTGAAACAATGGGAATTTATAATTATAAATCGGAATTTTTACAATTTGCTGGTTTACTAGACTGAACGGGTCAAAATCCTACCGAAGTCTGAAATTTCCCCAGAATTGGGGAACATTTGCAGTCTCAGGCCCACAAAATATGCCTGTTTCCCATCGGCTTCAGTCAATAAGTGTTAAATTAGATAATTTTATCACCAGCGGATGAAAAAGCATCACAAAATGCTTTTCCACTAGCTGGTGGTAGATTCATCTTCACTAAAGAGCCCATGTCTAGAAAGGCGGCCATGGATACTGGTTTGGTCCAATCCGAAGTTACAATGGGCCCACATATTTCTGTAAGACATACGTCTTTGCATCAACTGCAGCGCCAGATGTTACAAATGGATCTGCTTCACACATAACTGACAAAACTGCAGACATGTCCATAGTTTGGTCAAAAGCAGTAAATTTTGCCATGAAAGGTTGGACAACTTTGCCAAACGATCTTTAACTGTACAGTTATATGTTCTGGGCGATTTGTGGACATTGTTGTTGTTGTTTTATGTTTGGGTAAAACATGCTTGTCAATTTGATCAGGTGATTGAAACATCAAATCTGCATGTTTTCAAATTCTTGCAACTGAACTACAAAAGTGGTACAATCAATATAATCTTACCAGGTTCAGTTGTAAGAATATTTCTTAAATGAGGAGTAACAACTTTGTTAAGATCAAACGCCAACCACAGCCCATCTTCGTTCTTCATCTGAAATATTTGAAGTGGTATTCATGTCACTTTGTCTTTGTTGATCTAGAAATTATACATGAAAAGTGGTGTCAACCTTCCTCCTTGGTCGGAATCGGGTCTTACCTGAATTTACTTGAAGTGTAATAGCCCGGAGATAATTCTTGGTATTCGCAGATGCACGCGCCACTTTACAGAGGAAAACAGTTATCTGTAAAGGTTATTGCACGGAGCCCGAGATGATCCAGCGGTACTCTGTGTGAAACAACAAATTTGCGGAAAACTTAAACCCTTAAAATGGAGTCGAAATATCGTTATGAAAGTTGTCTTGTTTTCAGTTAGTCCAAAGATGATGTTATTTGGAGTAGGTTTAACTTTTCGCCAAACGGTTGGTATAGGATCTTCTTTCCCCTTCTACTGTAACACTTCCATGGCTACCAAGGCAACGAAATATCCAGCAAACAAATCGTCAACCGTGCACAGCCTATAGTCTTTCTTCGTCTGATATACTTGAAGTGGTATTTATGGCACTTGCCATTGGTCCTTTCCGCGGGTTTAGATTTCCGGGCATGCGAAAGGAAAGGAAGGACTGCCGACAACACATTAAGAAACATTTTTTCTGTGTTGGTGTAGTGTACTCAGGTGAATATGATATTTGTGGTGTTACTCTGAGTGTATATCCACACCGGGTGAGCTTGAAAAATATGCCCGGCCACGGTGGGATTCGAACCTACGACCTTTGGAATACTAGCCCAATGCTCTTCCAACTGAGCTACGCGGTCAGGACGGTTCGAGTAGATCACTTACTCGAAAGTACGGTATATATTAATCAAAAGACAAAACTCTCGCTGGGAATTAAGGGTTTTCGTACAGGGGCACTTTTTAATTGGCATGTATTCGGGAAGATGGCGAAGCATCTGGGAGTTGGAGTGTACATGTAAGGTGGCATTTGGCAAAGGATTTACCTGAATTTGAACTTAAACGTTAAAATTATAATTTTTACAATAACAATATGCAAATTAGGTAAATGCATGGTGCCAAAAAATGAAAGTTTCAGCAACTATTCAAAGGACTTAAAATTGAGTACATTCTCTGATATTTGGACCATTCATAAAACACATAACAAATTTCTCGCCCATGAACTCAAAATGCGTTTTAAACTTTTTAATTTCGCGCGCAAGCTATTTTTAATGCTGCTAAAAAAGACACCCTTCCTGCACTGGAAAATTTATCTTTACGAACATTTTTTTGTTTATTCTACATTATAAGTACCCAGACAATCCATATTTATAAAAAAATCATGAAATGAACAACACACTCTGTATGTATAGGTAATAGCATGGTTTCAAGTGCAATTCGGATATAACATGCACGTGTGAGTTTTTCAAAGATCTCAAAATAGCACGAGTCCGAAGGACGAGTGCTATTTGAGGTCTTTGAAAAACTCACGAGTGCATGTTTATCCAAATTTCACGAGAACCATGCTATTACTTATTGTAAGCCTCACTACTTCTAAACGACAGGACCAAATTCAGTTCGTAGGCTTACATGTGAGTATAGTCAGAAAATTTGATGAATCAGTTGGAAAACGCTCCAAACGCACGTGGCGAAATAGTTCAGAATATAAACAAATTCTGACAAAACCAACGGCAACGAAATACACGATCGCAAACTCGAGACGATAGTTTCAAGTATATAATTTCAACAAAAGTCTTTAACGTGTAAAACGCACAGTAACCGTGAACATAAAACGTGAAACGTGGTTCGACTAAATAGAACAGATATAACTTAAATTAATACTAAATCGTATAAACTAACTATATAAAACATAACTACACAATAAATTTATAAACTGCATGCACATGAATTTGTCACTTACAGTACAGATGTTTTCCCTGTCGCTCTTTTTCGTCTATTCTTTTACCATAAATATCCTCTAAAAGATGTAGCAGTGTCCTCTCTCCTTGAATTACAAAACTATACTGACCCATGCACTGGTTTGCGTGTCATGATGTACACTTGTCATATTAAACCAATTCTGAGATAAAATAAAGGCTGATTATCTACACTGGCAAAAGTTCGACTGCTCTGTGATCATTAACAGACGCGAATGTCATTCACAATGATGCACTTATTAACCTTAACGTCTTAATCTAGCTTTCCGATCCAACACTTATTAATAATTTACATCAAAATGTTCGAGACAATTGTAGTTTTAACTTACGCGTTTATAGCGAACATTCCACTGGCAAAGTTTTCCTGGCTTTTTATATCACATTATACAACTCTAACAGCTTGAAAATTCCACTCAACGATTGTAATTTTTGTTAGTCTTGTTTAAGGTAAATGCTTTTCCATTTAAAAATAAAGATAAAAGCCATATTTCCACGCGAAGGCAACGTTTATTTTGTGTAGCGCTGCGCTATGTTTGTTTTGTTTTGAAGCAATCTGTGACAGTTACTTCTTTAAACTAAATTGCTTTAAACTGATTGGTTGATTTAATCATCACAATGTTTTTCCACCAATCAGATCAGTTTGCTACAGATTTTTGCACTGTGATTACAGAAAATTGCATTGTGATTACAGAAAATTGCACTGCTGTTTGGGATTAACTGCACTGAAATCAACCAATCACAGTCGAGTAATATCTTTATGTATATTATTAATCCTGTAATACTTTTTGACTGAAGGCTTGGGTGGCAAATTGAAGCTGACAAATATGAGAGTAAAACAGCACTGCTGGCACATAGCAAAATACTTTCAGCTCTGAGTATTGGTCAGTGGTCAACTCCATGAACAATCACTCTCATATTTTCGCCACCGCGCGACCATACTTTTTGAGGCTGTGCCATCAGTCCAGATATGCATAATGTGAATGGTCACAATCTATGATCAGGTCACCGGGGGTGGGGTGGAAGATACTGTATTTTACGACTATGTGTACCGTGTGTCATTGTATTTTGCTTGATAATGACTTACTGTTGGGATATATATGTACCCTTAACTGAACTCTGAACTTACAATACTATACTGTAGTTAGCATTTTTTAGTAGTAAAAGGCATTCAAAACACTTGTCATTGATGTTTTTCAACAATTATACCGGTATCTCCAAATGTCTTCCACCCCACCTCACAACATTAATAATGACTGCTCCCTATTAAAGCCACTAAACTATATTGGCAGGAAAATATGAACAGATGTTTGCCCAACAAAAATAGGATAAAACACACAAATATAAATAATGAATAAGGTATATTTTTCATCACTACCTGAATCAAAAATAATTTTACCCAATATCCAATTTTTTCCTCTTGTGTTTTTTAACTGAAGAATCATTCTTGTTAGCACCTGATTCTGAGGTTGAGTTATTTTGGGACTGCACATCATGTTTTTTACGCTTCTTTTTTTCTTTTTTACAAGAGTTTTCGTTAATGTCCAGTACTGTTTCCTCATGATTTGTTTTTAGTGATTTATTTTTCTTGTTTTCACTGTCTTCAGCACTACCTTCAGATTGGTCTAAAGACAACCTGTGATCTTCAGTTGATCTTGAATTCCCACTCCTAGAAAAATATGAAACAAGCAGAGTTTCCAATAGAATTCCCAGATCAGCAGATGTTTGACATTATTATAGGTGGCACAATAGTAGGCCCATACCACAGAATGAAGACATGCAGAAGGACGGCTAAGTCAAAAACGTAACCACCCATGCCACGCCATGATTCGTCATCAAAATGCTGAAATGCCATTGTCCTAGCCAGTGGTGTATAAGAGGCATTTACCCAATGGATGTCCACCATTTTGAATTTTATAAGGGGGGTGAATGCCTTCCATAAGCGCACTGGCTAGGACCACTGGCGTCATCATTTTGATGACGAATTACGGTTACGCCGAAATCGTAGGAAAAACCAAGAAGTCGATCTTCTGTTTCTCTCTATTCTGTGCCCATGCTCCATAGCACCCAAACAACTCAATCCTCTCAAAGTACTAAAAAATAGCTTTAAGGTAAAACATAAGCACCAGTATTATACCTTATAAAGGCTTCATTTGATTTCTGAACACTACTTTTTTATTTAAACAATGATCATCCAATAACATTCACATGCCATCTGGACTAGTTTTGCCCTCATATAGTAAACAAATTTAAAGCAATGTTGAAATGGGTGACATGGGTCTTTGAGTCCTGTGTGCATTCTTGCTGCTTGACATTGTTCAAAAACTCAAAAAGCTGTTAAAACAATTTACTGGGCATGCAGAAAATTTTATCGTGACATAAACTGCTTTCTGCTATAAGTTGGCAAGGTTGCCTAACCAATGCCTATGCCACAAATATTTATGCTTATTATATAAAGAGATAAAGCACATACTAAAGCAATAGACCACAATCAGTAACCGATATCCAGTTAGCAGGGCTTGAAATATCATTCCCAAAGTTCTCGATTATGGCAATTTGGCAGTGAAAACCGTACTTTTCCGATGATCATAAACAATTTCTTGCTGTTATAGTCCTGAGTAGTATCATTTCCCCTGATCAGTCCTAGGGCAAGGTGTGCAAAAGCTCAATTACCACTAACTTTTCATTAAGATTTAATTAACCAGCTGTTTCAGTTTATGTATAATGAAGGCTGGATTTTGGTGGAAGTAGTGGAGGTGAAAAAAAATTTAGGGGAGGTGCAGCCATCTAGCTCATGACTCCCATAGAAAGTTAGGGATGCATGTAGTGTACATATGTATCAGTGTATTAATGAATTATGACTGTACAACTGATGAATCCAATTTTGCCCTTCATTACCATTACCACAAAGTTTCTTTCAAAACATTGCATTAAAAGGGTACTTGACACAGAGATGAATGGCTATCGCCAGGGTCTTAGCTAGAGGGCCTGTTGGCCGTGTTATCGCGGCCAAAAGTGGAAAATCACGGATAAAATGGATAAAATGAACGCGGCTTCATTATTTATATTATTTATATAAGGCCGTGTAGGTTCATAAAATAAGGTGGTGCTACAGTACTTACAACAGACAGAATTTCTTCCAATTTACGTCATAAGAAAGTTTGTAAAATCTACTGTTGTTGTTGAAATTGGCAATTAAGTGATCCGTAATGTTTTAATGTTTTGATGGATAATGGGAACTGTATGGTGTTAAAATGGTTATAAATACCCCCAAGGTTGCTGAAATAACTTAATATTCTAATGTCATTGTGCAATATGAGCGTAATTATGCTCGCCTTGTATTTTGGTTGCGAAGCACAGAACAACAACAGGCATTGTTTGCATGTTGTTGGCGAGCAAAACTAGAACCGTAAATTTGGCTATTCAAGGTAATTGACATGTGCACACCCTGGTTATTAGAAACACGCCCAAGATCTAAAATCCTAGCTAAGACCCTGGCTATCACTGTTTTAATTTTACAGAAATGTCAATAAAATGTTTATGGTCGGTCATAGTTTTGACAGGTCGGTCAGAAACCTGAAACCAACTATTATTTTTATTTGGCCCCAATGCTTTAACAGTGCCAAAAATAAACATGTGGGTCTTGACCGCAGGGTTTGGCTTCAGATTTGACTTCAAGAAAACAATATGCAGTTTATCTGAAGGCAGCATTCCAGACTTCCAGTTCTATTAATTTTTAATACTGTCCTCAACTGATCTGACAATACTCACTTGACATACTTCATGTCTTTCTCTTTAATGTGTCCTGCAATTGACAACACTCCTGCAACAGTCCTTAAATCCAAAACACGGAATACAAACTCATTTCCAATCTCCAGATTACTCCCAACCCAACTGTTCTTACACAATCTTGGTTTAGCCAATGATGCATTAAATCTTTCATGAACCAAACAACCAACATGGCTGCTACTTGTCTTATTTACTACACCAAATAACTTCTTTCCAATCTCTGGTTTAAATATGATATAATTCACTTTAATATCAAAATGTAATAATGGAGATTCATCATAAATCTCTGCTGATCTTTGCAGTACTTTTATATTATCATAAGCAACTATAATCCCGCCATATTCATCAAGAAATTTCCAACGTTGTATTTTATGTTCAATTTGCTCTTGAACACCGTGTTTAATACGGCCAATATAATATGGAGATAAAGCTATGTGTTCTTGTGTTTCTATTTCAACAAAACATGAATGTTTTTCACTGCATTTTCGTTTCGCCTGTGCATAAGTCCAATTTATATTTCTTGCAGTTTCATTCGCCATGTTTTTCCTTGAATATAAAATATAAATAGAATACCACATGATGAACACGTGATCATGTTCCCGCATTTTGCGCGAGGGCAGTTGGAGATTTTATTTTCGTTATTTTGATAGGCGGGGCAACGGCGAAAATAGAAAATGGGGATTAAATTTCACGAAAGCTTTCTGAAGAACGTTTTATTCTCTACAACTCAATATAAGGATTCTAAACAAGTCAATATAAGGTAAACACTAAACAGTTAATTTCGGACATTTCGCGAGGTTTTTTATTCGCGCGACTTTAATTTTGCAACTTTTTGCAGTCACGCGAAATTATTACAGTAAGTACGATTGTAAATAATAAAATAATTAATTAATAATTAATTTTGATAATAAAACTAACTATATTATGTATTATCATAGTTTAATATGGTATTATACACTATGAGATTTCTGGCTGGCTGTTGACAAGTTGCAATTTATGGTCAATCAGCATGCTGTCATTGACCGATGCTAACCAGCCTGTTGCCAGACATTTTATTAATAATAGTGGCAATCACAATGTTTCAGACATTCACAATGTTTCAGACATGAAAATTTGAGCCCTTTGTCCCATTTCTGGCAGCGGCCGCAAAAGACATGAAATTCGCCTCATATTCCAAACTTGACACAGCTGAGCTGTCCAGGAGCTGTCACGTCCAATCAGTGCGTCCAATCCCCTGCCCGCACGTGTGCGCACGTTATGAAATAACCAAATAAATAAAGCAACAGAATTTACTGTTCCGTAAGTTTTAGTATGCATTTTACTCATTTGTAAAATATTTAAAAAATAGAAGGATTCAAAGTTTTAGATGCGTGTCACTGAGCTGTGGTGCGT
>CACRXK020009318.1:0-19329 GCA_902702795.2 Paramuricea clavata
CTGCATGGATAATGAGCTTATCGGGTTGCTTTCGTGCAGTGGGCTTTAAGAAATCAGACATATCATTAACTGTTGCACCTGAGAAAGACTTAACTATTACGTTTCTGTCAGTGTTGGATACTTCCCAACCTTTTACATATTTTATAATCGAATCTCCAGCTATAACGACCGTTTCTTTAGTGCGTTGTCTTTCTGCTGTTATTTCCTCACTTGCCTTATGCGCTTCTCTCGTTTGCTCGTTTTCCTTTGCCTTTTGTTCGTTATTCTTCACCTTTTGTTTCTTATTCTTATACTTCTTTTGTTCCTGGTTAATCTGCTGTGACCTCTGCTTGTTGGCTTTTGATTGAGCAGCTTTGTCATCAGATTCGCTCATTTGATTCTTACCCAAGCCCTTTTGTTGAAGGCTTAATTTCTCTTTTGTTTTTGTCGTGTTAGGAATTTCAGCAACACAGCCATGTTTTGGATCTTTAGGTCTTTCTTTGCTAGTGTCCTGGATTTCTTTATTCTGGGGAACCTGTGTAGACTTTAAGATGACGCTGTCGTCCTCACTAGCTTCACTGTTGTCGATATCATCACTCAAGACAATATATTGATTTTTTATCCGAGTTTCACCATCTTTGTCCCTGATGTCACCACTGGGACCAATTGTAGAATAATTCTTTGAGGAACCACGGCCAATCTGAGACCTTTTATGATTGTTTACAACATTCCAAGACGCTATAGATTTATTAGCATGACAAGTATGTTGATTTTGATCATCATGTAGAATTTTAATAACGGTGACCAAGCTGTCTTTTTCATTTTCTAAATCTTTGACCTTTGTTCTCAAGTCCGATGTAATACATTTGTACGTAGTTGTTAATCTGCTGTTTAAGTAAAGCATTTTCATCTTTAAGACTAGCGTTCTCTTTAACGAGAAATCCCTTATTAAAAACCGTAGATATTGATTCGTCACGAGACTTGATGATTTCGTTCTCGTCTCTTGTGAGGTTCCTGATATCTAATTCTGATCTTATTTCCAGAGCTTCGCTTGCAAGTTTTGTGTATTCAGCTTCTAGGTTCCCTCGCGCAATTTTCTCGACATGTAATTCTAGTCTAGTCTCGTGCACTTCGCTTGCGAGATCATTTATCCTACTTTCCAACTTCGCCTCAAGGCTTCTTACGGTATTAAGCAATGATTCATACTCGTTTAACTGACCAGTGGAAATTTGATTCTCGCTTTCGTTACTTACTGCTTCCTCATCAAAGTTGATTGGTATTTCGCCATTACCAGAGACACAGGCAGCATTTGTGTCTTCGGATTCTAACTGTAGCTGTTTGTTGAGATGAATAAGTTGAGTCTTAAACTCATCACACGACTTTCCATTAATTGTAAGTGAGTTACTATCTGAATACCATCTTACAGCAACTTCATTCAGCTAAAGCAACTTACAATAGCCGCCGGGAGACGACCATTTTGTTTCTTTGCCGGTCAATTCGTTCATCAAATTTTTGAGACCTTCAAAAGGGCCTATCCATTTGAATTTGTTCTTGTCATTTACAACAAGATACTTTGACGTACCATTTATGTATTTTACTTGATCTGCAACATTAGTTGAGGTCTTATCAGCCAATTCAAAATCTATATTATCGGAGCTCAAGAGTGCATGACCTTCGTCCATGACTGCTGTAGGAGAAACCGACAGCTTTGTGTGTTCAACAGATGGTAAACCATGGGTTGAATTGCGACACGAAATGTGTGGTTTATCTTCTCACTTGTAAAGTCTGTAAAAAACAAAATGTTGGCGAAACAACAGATAAATTTAGGTACCGTTGGAATAATTATAAAGCCTGCCACAAAAAGGCAGTTAATAACGAGACCTATACACAAATGTTTTTCCATCAACATTTCTTCGGTAATGGACATAATGGATTGATTAGTGTTTGCGAGATTGTTTTAATTGATAAAACTGACCCAGCGGAACCGACCAGACGTGAGGCATTTTGGATAAGCAAACTAAAGACAATGTATCCTTCGGGATTGAACATAGAGAATGCGCAGCAATTTTAATTATAGTTAACAGGATATTGTTATTTGTATGGTAAATCACTTATATTCATATTATGCATAATTAGCAAAATTGGGAGGGTATAAATTGGGTTCGCCTGTAAAGTAGGATTATATTTGATGAAGACAATAAAGTCGAAACGTTATGTGTTGAGTTGATTAACTATATATATATATGTTAGTGCCAAAGTGAACCATAGGTTGTGAAATATTAGTGCTAGGCATTTCACACTTACCAATGACCATCCCCAAAAGTACCATCTCTGAACCATATAAGCACCTCAGAATAGCCAAAGTTTTTATGGTTTGGTAGATAGCAGTATGGCGAAAGCGTCGTTTTTGGGTGTGGTCAGTTTCGGACGTTTCGCCGCCCCGGATTGGGGTTCGGGCAGCGTTGCCATGTTGACCGTCATGGTCAACTTACCCTAAAACAGTTGAGATTATCTGTCCTAAATGAAATGCATACAAACTCATACACAGGTCCTAGACTATTTTTGAATTATAGTCCTTTTTGAATTATAAATACATGTATATCAGTGTCGGATTAACCATATAGTAGAAGCGGCATATGCCACGGGTCCCGCAATTTTAGGAGCTCTGCACATTTAAGGGCCCCATGTTTTTAGGGTCCCCTAATTTTATATTCCTGAACCTTTTTGAATTCAGTGTTTAAAATGCTGTTCGACAGGGGGGTCAAAGGCTACCCATGCTGATAATATGCAACAGGCCCAATACAAAATATTATACAATTTTGTGGCACCAAAATAATGGCTAGATATATTTACTTGGAAAACACATAATGTAATAATATATCATAAACCTCCGACTATAAGCCCTGGGCATAAATATACTGTACTTTCCTAAGCGATTGTTGATGGGATTATACAGGGGGAGGTATATACGGGGAGCTAAAACATGGACGATCTTTTGCGTTAGTAATAAAGTTAGACGTGAACAAGGAAAATAAACATGTATATATAGCACGCTTTGATTAATTAAATATAATACAAAACATAATCTGAAGATAAGCATCTTGAAACCCAAAATATGAGTGAAAGAAGAAAGTGAGTGAGTAATATTTCGATGTTATTACAAAATCATCATCAGACTAACTAAAGTTACAATATACACATGGTCTTATATACAAGTTGGCAAAGCATGACGACAGCTTAACGGAAGTCTCAATCAGAACCACGACAGTTACAGTGAGATGTAAGTGTGATGAAATATGGGTGTATAGATTAAGAAAAAAGCTTGAGTTCTTTGCTGGCTTTGAGTCCAGTGTTTAAACTGGGTGAATAATACTTGATATATGAAGCTTCAAGCAACAAGAGTAAGTTAGATGTGCGAGAATAAATAGTGTGAAGAATTCGAGAGTTGTCAAATATTAAGTTGGAAATAAAAGTGGAAACGTTATTGACAGCGTCAGTTGGGTTGTTAAGTTTGTCAAAAACAAAGTGTAGGTTTACAATGTATTGCGCATGTTTGCAGTTGTGAATATGCTGTCCAATAGCACTTTTGGTCGGATTTCATCACACTTACATCTCACTGCAACTGTCGTGGTTCTGATTGAGACTTCCGTTAAGCTGTCATCATGCTTTGCCAACTTGCATATAACACCATGTGTATATTGTAACTTCAGTCTGATGATGATTTTGTAATAAAATCGAAATATTACTCACTCACTTTCTTGTTTGACTCATATTTTGGGTTTCAAGATGCTTATCTTCGGATTATGTTTTGTATTATATTTTTTGAAATTGTCGGCTTGTATTGGTTTTTGATTAATTAACATAGTCGGCTATAAAGACAATGACAATGTTTTAAATATCGTTCTCTGCTATATTAAAAGACAATGTCAATGTTGAGTAACATAGTGGGCTTCCGGACACAAATTCCGGGGACTTATAATTGGGCAGTTTATATTCGGGGAGGGGGGGGGGCGGCTTATATCTGGAACGAGGTGAGCGTTAGTATATGTGGGGGCTTATAGTCGGGGAGCTTATAGTCGTACGTTTACGTTTTGTAATAACACTCATAAGCTTATAAGCACACAATTCATCACATATGCCATAGTTATTTAGAGAGTCAGCATCATCTAATATATACTCAATACCTTCCATTAGAGTACTTGCAGGAGGTAATTCAGTTTGACAATACATTAAATTGTATTTATTACTATTTTTGTCACTTTTAAAAGATGACATTACTTCTTGAATCTCTTTATATAATTTGGAAACTTGTGAGGCAGACAATGTTCTAACCTTTCTTTTAACCACACTTTCTTCTGATTTACTTCCATCTAAATAATTCTTCTCAGAATTGCCATCACAAAGACAGCAACATCTTCTCTGCTTAACAAATATTCCAACACCATCTTTCTGAGGCAAACATCAATTGATTGACAGTACATTTTCATTGTGTCATCAATGTTGGTTTTTTTACTGTCTACATCCGAGTTATTATAATATAGTGTTGCCATAGCTGGCTGTCCGCAACGGCAAGCTCGTCCTATTTGTTGGAAATAGGATTCCAAATTTGAAGGCGGCCCAATATGAATCACATGTAGTGTACTCAGGTGAATATGATATTTGTGGTGTTACTCTGAGTGTATATCCACACCGGGCGAGCTTGAAAAATATATATGCCCGGCCACGGTGGGATTCGAACCTACCATCTTTGCAATACTAGCCCAATGCTCTTCCAACTGAGCTAAGCGGTCAGGACGGTTCGAGTAAGTGATATTTCGGAACAGAATTTAGTTCCTTCGATACCAATGTATTCTAGTAATATGAATTTTTTCTGTGTTGGTGCAGTGTACTAAGGTGAATATATATTTGTGGTGTTACTCTGAGTGTATATCTACACTTGAGTACACCACACCAACACAGAAAAAATTCATATTACTAGAATATATTGGTATCGAAGGAACTAGATTCTGTTCCGAAATATCACTTACTCGAACCGTCCTGACCGCGTAGCTCAGTTGGAAGAGCATTGGGCTAGTATTCCAAAGGTAGTATGTTCGAATCCCAGCGTGGCCGGGCATATTTTTCAAGCTCGCCCGGTGTGGATATACATTCAGAGTAACACCACAAATATCATTATGAATCACATGGTTAACATGAGGGGCGTTTACACCCATTCCTAATGCTGTTGTTGCAAATACTACACGGATTGTGGAGTTCTCTTTTGTAATTTCTGCAATAATTTCCTCCTTCATTCTCTTGGTCTGCTGAGAGTGAAATTGGGCGAACAAGCGGGCTTTAGGAATATTTTCAACTACCCTTGTACTGGTTTTCTTTGAAAATTTGATCGAATAAAGCATAAGCATAACCAAAGTATTTCAATTTCATGTATATTATAGTGAGTGGATAAAGTACATTCATTCTTAGTAACGATTCAGCAATTGGCCTTAATATAATGTCATAACTTTCATATCCATAGCTGTTACTTGCACGTTTTTGCCGATCTAGAAATATATTTTCTTTGTTCGGATTTTTACTGACAATCTTACAGTCCTTGCTCAGGCATAGACTTTCCTTCAACTTCATGATAAGTTAAGGTAGTGCAGTAGCTGAAAGATTCAATGTTGGGCTTGATGGAAAGAATGCTTTGAGACAGTCCAGTCCTTTGAAATCCTTTCTAAAATCATTTCCCCTAAAAGTCAAAATGAACATAAAAATAGTAAAAAATATTGCAAACAAAACAAAACAGTTTTTAACTTAACACTAGCCATTTGAGCACTGCATATATATGGTACAACCATTGGTTTTAACTAATTTACTAGCAATGCATCCTGTTTAGTATTTATTGTGATTGTGAACTTTATTTACCCACGGTAGACTTATCAGGATTTTACATAAAAGATGATAAGTGAATACAATATAGTTACAGATTGCAGAATATAAAAGTTAATTAAGACACTAATTATGTATACATACTATACTAATACTAATTATATATTACAAGAACACCTGTTTTCCATAAGTGCCGTGCTAATATATTAATATAAAAATCTAATGTATAAAGTTGCTGCAGTCTGACTTGAATTTACGTAATGAGTTAGACTGTCTCAACTCAACCGGAAGGCAGTTCCACAGCACAGAACCACTATAGCTAAAACTATTTTTCAGGTAATTTGTGCGTGGTTGAGCTAAAGCTAATTTTCTACTGGTGTCTCTCAATGTATAATTTGTTACGCTACTTCGATCAACAAACATTTCAGACAGGTAGTCTGGCACAAAACCATTAAGAGATTTATAGACCATTATAGCTTTGGCAATCTTTCGCTGAGATTCAAGGTTTTTCCAGCACAATTTTTCAATTAGATATTCAGCATTTGTATCATAATTAGATGAAGTAAGTACTCTTGCGGCTCGATTTTGGAGTTTTTGCAGTTTATTCGCAAGAGTACTGCCGCAACTATCCCAGACAACGCAACAGTAATCGAAATAGGGTTGAACTAAGCAATTGTAAATAAGTTGCATTGTGGAAGGTGGGACGAATGGCCTTATACGCTTTAATGCACCTATGCCAGAAGCGACTTTTTTGCATAATTTCTCGATATGAACATTCCAAATCAAGTTCTCGTCTAAATGTACACCAAGTGACTTTGTGTGAGAGACTTGTTTAATTGGTACGTCATTTATTGTCAGTGAAGGACTAGAGTTGAAAGTACTAATCATTTGACGGGAGCCGATTAGCCTAAATTCTGTTTTAGATTCGTTTAAAGTAAGTTTGTTGGCTACTAACCACTCACTGACTTTAGCAAGATCTTCGTTGAAGTGATGATCAATGTCATCAATATCGTTACTTGCGTAAGTCAAATGAGTGTCATCTGCATACATGCGTGCACGTGAGTGAGAGAGGCAATTCGGGAGATCATTGATATAGATTAAGAATAAAAGTGGCCCCAGAATAGTTCCCTGGGGAACTCCGCAACGGAGTAAACGATTTGTCGAAAAATGACCATTAACGAAACAATTTTGTTTCCGTTCACTGAGATATGATCTGAACCAGATGCCAGCAACACCATTGATGCCATATGAATTTAGTTTTCCTAAAAGAATCTCGTGGTCTACGGTATCAAACGCCTTCCTGAAGTCGAGAAACAGGACAGCATTTACGCTTCCATGATCAATATTATAAGCCCAATCGTTAGTGGCCTCAAGAAGGGCGGTGACAGTAGAATGTAGACCACGAAATCCCGACTGACAATTAGTTAACAGACTATTTTCAGATAGAAATAAATACAGCTGATCATAAATTATTCTTTCGAAAACCTTAGCCACTACCGAAACAATGGAAATCGGACGATAATTGTCAGGGCAATTACGTTTCCCTTGTTTGTGTATTGGGGCAACTTTAGCGTGTTTCCACTCATCTGGGAATACTCCGGAGACAATTGATCGATTAAAAATGTAGCTAAGAGATTCCGCTATTAAATCAGGGCACTCTCGAAGTAGGCGGGACGAAATTTTGTCCAGACCAGTAGCTTTTGACCTACTTAGCTTGCACAAAAAGAACGAAAACTGCAGAGAAATTAGTTTCTTTTAATTGAAAACGGATGTTGTTATTTTGACTAGGTAAATAATCGAGATAACAACGATTATTCTGATTAACATCTACATTATCTGCAAGCTTCGAACCAATGTTAGAGAAGTGTTCATTAAAAGCATCAGCAATTTTGTTGGAATCGTTAATCAAATTACCATCCAAATCAACTTCGTGAATATGCGAGCTTTTTCGATTTTTAGATGTGAGATCATTAATAATATTCCAGGTCTTTTTCGAGTTGGATTTATTTTCAGAAAACGAACGTTTAAAATAGTTTTCCTTCGCCCGGGCAATATTTTGATTTACGGAATTTCGCATTTTCTTAAAAATATGCCAATCTAAAGGACCATTAGACCGGATTGCCTTGATTTTAAGAATATCTCTTTTGTGCATTTCACCTTTCAAGTGAGATGAAATCCAAGGCGCTTTAGAGGCCTTGACACGCTTTGTGCGTAAAGGAGCATGCTTTTCTACAACAAAATTAAAAGTGTTTTTCCAAGTATGCCACATATCGTTAGGATTCTTAAATTGATGGATAAAGTCCCAGTTTTGCTGACTAATATCATTACGAAATTTGGCAGAATCAAAGTTTTAAACTTTCTATTTTCTCTAACTCCAGGCAATTTTACTCCAGTACTGTGAGTAATGCAAGTAAACTGGTTAAGATAAGTTAGGCCAGGGTCAAACATTGAACTTTCCATGTGCCGAACCTAATGTAAATCATAGCTACTGTAAGTTACTTGATTCACTTCACTTGCATTGGGTTCAGTGCATGAAAAGTTCGACATTTGACCCTGGCAAGTTGTATTCAACATGACTAGTTGTATCAATGTATCTAATTTGTTATCACTTTTCAGCAAGTTCATAACTTTATTTTTTATCAGAAATAAAACAACTTTCATACTATATGAATTGGGTTGTTCATGAAAAGGTCCACCCCCCCCCCCACGGAAGAAATTTCTGCCGTCCAGAGGGGGGGGGGGTAGATAGGGGGGGCGAACTTCCAATTTCCTTCGTGGGGGAGGTATGGGTGTTTTCTGGAATGACCCAATGATGAAAAAAAAAATTGAACTACCTGACAATGGGTAACAAAGTTCTGTATATTTTATTGTGAACTTATCAAAATAAAAGGTTTCACGGTAACAACCACCATTTTACAAGTAGGACAAACACAATGACTATAAAATGCATATGATCAATACACTAGGGAAATCACATTGCGTTTGTCCTTGATCCATTCATGTGTCAGTTGAATCAGTTTGCCCTACTTGGAAAATGGCGACAGTTTATACCGTGAAACCTTGAATAATAATGTACTTACCACATTTCAAGACAATGAGCCTCTTCAATCACACAAGCGACACGTTCTTTTGAAATACATCGGATTTCATCAACATTTTACTAATATCTGAAAGGATATTCTCTGGATTTGCGAATAATATTTTGCACTGTCCATAGTCTGGCGTTTCGCAGTTGTCTTCTGCACCATTTGCTTTCGCGTGGTCGAACAACGTATCACCTTTATGCTCCCTTTTTGAATGAAATATACTGGCGTTTATGCCCATGTTGTTCAAGACTTTAAGTTGATCTTCAATAATGGAAGTAAGAGGGCATACCACGATAACAATGTTTTGAGTGGTTTTCGTGGGCAGTATATCTGGCAGCAACTGGTAGAGCAAAAATTTCCAAAATCCCGTAGGAAGTACAGCTATCACATTGTATCCTTGAAAAATGTATTCAAAACACTTTACCTGCTCTGGCTTAAGAATAATGTCCGGTATTCCGGCGTTATTTAAGCTACATCAATTCGGGATTCCGCCATGTTGAAATTTAAAACATGGCTAGAAATGAAGGACAGTATGGCGACTGGCTTTGTCAAAATATGCGCAGATCTAACAAATTTTATGAATTCAAGATGGCGGAAATATAGAGCGTTAATAGTATAAACATGTAAAATCGATGCGCATGCAGAATAAGTGTAAAATTTTCACGTTGCCCACGACTACCAATCTATAAGATACCTCAATAGTGTTGTTTTGCAACTCTCGACGTCTCACGTTTTGCTATTAGCCGGTCCGAGTAACTCCATTTGCCCATATTTTCTGGTAATGTAAACTCCATTAAAACGGTGAAATCCGAGTATGGGTGCTATGTTCAGTCCGGTATAGTGTCGTTCAAGAAGAAGTCAGACAAAATGCCCACGCGTACGTCTCTATTTCCTATACGATGTTCAAACTGTCATTTTTCGTTGTTTAAGAAGCACCTTAGCTTCTATTCGTACGCCCAAATGGTTGTAAAATCGTCTGTTTTTTAACAAACTGCAAGCTTGAATTCTCACAACCGTAGAGCTTGTAGTGAAGAACAGCTGCGAAATTTTCCAAAATTTCGTTCGTACAACTGTGGCTTTTACGCCATTTTGTAAACATTGATGCTAATAGCCGCTGGCCGATGAAAGGAATACACGATTGCTCAAAATAGCGTGAAAATTGAAAATAATAGAGCGAAAATTGGAAAATATTTACAATATTTTGCTGTGGAAATCTTCCTTATACGAGACGTCCCTTGTCCTTAAAGATCGACCGTACTCAAATTACGCAACAAATGATAAAAAGGTACGAGGTAAGGGTACGAGTTTGCACGTTTTTATCTAGCAGCGACCAGACTCCCAATTTAAAATGAGAGCCTACACTGATGATATACAATTTTGAATATCTGCCCCGTAACGGTCGTTTTTTCAAATATGGAATGTCTATCCTTATGTTGTTCACAACTTTCGTGCAAACTAAATTTAGACGGTACAGTTTATACTGTTTTTCGAAATATAAGATATTCAAGCAAATGTTTAAACATTTTAAATACTGTTTTCTCAAAACAGAACATTTCATGCTTTGAGATAAGATGGCTTTGATTAGTTGATGTGTTTTTTTATGCATAGTGCTTCAGCAGTTGACATATATAGAGCTCAGCGGAAACATATCAATTTTAGCACCTGACCGATGAGAATTTCGCGTCACAATTTGAGACGCAAATATTCAAATTCAATAGTCATCGATGCAGGCTTTCATTTCACTTTGAGAGCCTGTTTGCAGGCTAGATTTTATAACAATATTGTGTAAAAATAGCTCCAAGAAAGGACATTTAAGAAATAGAAAACATTTTCCGTGATTCTAAGGAGTTATAGAAACACGCGTAGAAGTTTGGGAGAAACGAGAGATTGCGTGGAAACACGAGCACAAAGTGCGAGTGTTTCCACGCAATTTCGAGTTTCGCAAAGGAAATATTTTTCTAAAAAGACAAATATAGTTTTTCGGCGTTTTCAGACGTTTTCCAACTTTTTTTCAAATATTCATCAATTATTGGACGAGGTTGAGCAAAATATCGTGGTATGTCGGTGGCGAGCAGATCAAGTTTTTGCCGACGACGAAGGCAGAGGCAAATAATTGATCTGCGAGCACCGACAAATAAGAATATTTTTCGAGAACCGAGTTCAATAATTGTCTTATCTTTCACTTGTAAAGCTTTATTTTACCTTTCATTTAATATAAGTTCGCCGTCTTTCTTGCTTCTGCAATTGAGAATACTATCAAGTGGATGATAATAAATATTGCTTATATTTTGTCTTTTAAACTGCGGAACCCGTACAATTCACGCAAACCGCTTGAAAATTCCCTGTGTTTCTATCGAGTTATGGAAACACGTTTTTTTTTATCTTTTGACCAATCAGCGCACGTGTTCTAATTTTAAAAGACTATTTTATAAAACGTAAAATAAACGTAAATAGTCCGGGAAAGTTATATCTAACGACATTTTTTCATATATTCAACTTATTCATTTGTATGAACAGTACCATGGTACCACTTTATATGCTCATCTTGTGTCCACATACAGCTCACTCTTACGAACGATTTGAATCACATTCAATACAGGTCTTAATCTCATAAATACATGCAAAAAGGCATTCTTCTTAACACCCTCTATTAATCCACAGAAAATGCGATAAATGACAAGGTTACGAAAATTTTCTCTTCTATTAATAAAAATGCGCTTCTCGCCAATATATTTCTCTATTTTTCTTGCTGCAATCTACTTGATAATCAGAATTCCTTTCGATCAGTGCATGTGAGTGTCAGGGATCTAGATTACCCTTCTATAGAAAAAAACTTGAAGTTGTGGATGATTTTGGATTAAATGCCAATGCCGCTGGAGTTTTTAGTTTTTTTTCAAATTTGATATATAGACGTAATATCAATTCATCCCAATATAAACGTTGTTGCTGCCGAAGGCAGCACACAATTCTTAACCAGTCCATTTCCATTCGCGAATTGTATGCAGCCAAGAAGTCAATTTGGGATGTTTGTACATACGAAAAGATGATCAGATTTATGACGTTCTTTGACGTCACAGAAATTTTAAAAAATATTATAACATACTTCACATCGCGATTTGACTTTCCGAATACACCAGTCGGAAAATCGTGAACAGCACCGTGGACCATGACAATTTGTAAACACATTACATTCTGGCCTATGAAATACAGCAAGCTTTCAACAGGCACGACTCACGAGTGGCTTAGTGCAAATTTTACTTTATGTTCTGGCTGTTTATCGAAATATTTTTCAAGGTAAGATGAAAGTTTGATCATAAATGACAATGTGTTTTGTTCGTTTACCCGTTATAAGGAATGAATTAACTGTATTTAAATTATTAAATTTTTAGGTGCATGATGCATAGAAGCCTTCATATCAATAAGCGGATCTCGCTGATTGTCAGTTTGTAAAAAAATCCAATTGAGCTTGATAGAACATTGTGCTTTAAGGTATAAGTATTGTTATCATGGAATATCAATTGAGCATTATCGTGCTCGCATTGGAATACACAATTGTATACGAAATTACGAATGAAAATTAAATTACATAAAATATTATAGCAACCTCGATAGCAATTTACCATTGTGGATTGTTGTCTGCACATATAACTTACATGCAGTTACACTTACATGTAATAACATTTTAACCGACTTTTATAAAAGGTATGACGGTCTGTAAAAATATATCTCTGAGATATGTCCATTGTTTATAGCATAACACTACCAGCCTACATGTATATTTTCACCTGGCTAGCTGTGTCACTACAGTACACAGGGTATACTATATTTTATGTCTTGTGATAATGCTCAAAATTGTTTGTATTATATAGTTTATATGCAGTACTGATTGAGTACAATTTTAATCCGTTACAAGTGAATGGTGTCATTATAAGCTGACACATGAATCAAAACTGTCAACAAATAGATTTTGTTTCCCCATTAGGCATCAGCACATTGTTCAGTTGTTTCGCAATAGGGGTAGCCTTGAAGGTGCCATTATTGCATATTTAAAATGACACGGTAATTGAGACAAAAACTAACTTAATATATCTATATATGAAATTACAGTCGAACCCCTATTAAGCGGACACCTTCGGGACCTCGCCTAGGTGTCCGCCTAAAAGGGGTGTCCGCTTAAAAGGGGTATGTAGAAAAACACAGCAGGAGACAAAGGTGTGTAATTAGGTGTGTAATTGAGTATCATCATGGCTGGCGGCTCACAGTTCTCCTCATTCGTCACTTCCTCAATAACCTTGGCTCTGATGTCTTCGCGCCAAGTTGTTCTGTCACTGTCAATGTGCCATGTAAATTGATCTCAATTGTTATTTACTGTCAAATATTGAATACATTTTATCAGACAATCTGTCATCTGTCCGCTTAAGAGGGGTTGATTTGCCCATTGGGACCTCCAGAAAGGTGTCCACGTTCGCTAAAGAGGGGTGTCCGCTTAATAGGGGTTATGATAATAGTTTTTTATTTAAGAAGCCAAATGGGACCTGAGATACATGTCCGCTTAAAAGAGGTGTCCGCTTAAGTGAGGTGTCCGCTTATAGGGGTTCGACTGTATTATAATATTTAATAAATTCTACATATCCAATGATTCATTCAAGTATTACATTGTTTATATATTATATGATTTTGTTTAGTTACCACGCAAATTGGGCATGCCGCGCCAACTGGGCACGCCATGCCAACTGGGCATGCCACGCCAATAAACTTGTATCTATTTGAAAAATAAAATCATTAAAAGCTTGCATAGCATGACTTGTTGCTATGGCTAGATTAACCACTGATAGTGTTATATTATACATGCAAAAGCAATTCGTATAATTAAACATGCGAGCCAAACATATAACTTTTAACAAAGCCATTAAAACAGATAAGATTGTAAAAAATTTTAATTGTAACGTTTCGTCTTTAACTTAAGACATCTTTAGACTAGATAAAATTACATGAAATGTGAGTATATATAGTAATATATATATATATATATATATATATATATATATATATATATATATATATATATATATATATATATATATATATATATATATATATATATATATATATATATATATAATATGACTACCTCTGAACAGATGTCTTAGGCCTGTTTACATGATAGAAGGTGGGATGATTTTTGTTGTATTGGAATAAGTCACTAGGCTAAACTAAAGCTTAATTGCTGTTAACAGGACTAAATATTGTATAGAGAAGATCTTGTGGTTAAAAAAGATTATTTTATTTACAGTTTATAATCTATGTGTATTTCTAGAAAATGTTGTTTCTGAATTGTGTACTGTGACTCATTTCAATACATTGAAATCATCCTGCCTCATACCTCGTCCTGGCAAAGTGGATCGTATAAACAGCCCATTATTCAACAAATTGCGCATGGTGCCATCTCTTGGGGGTGAGGCAGCACTTTCCTTGCGATAGTAACTTTTAGTATTATTGAAGTATTTTAAGTAGTGTTTTTGGCAACGTATATTTACGATCATGTGCAGTAGAAGAGAAACGAACACGTCTGTTTTTGTGAATCGAACCAAAGTTGACGTTTTATAATTTTTTCCTATTTTTATTTGTATCATTGGGTAAATAAATTTTCTACTTTTACGTGGTAGCCGTTAATTTCCGGTGCGAGGCCGCAGCGTCAAAAACATCAACGGAGTGGCTTTTCTAGATCTGTTCATTTCTTTGTTATGTGCGTTTCCGTCATCTTATTTGGACATATCATAATTTCACAAGATGTACAGTATATGAAACGAATTAATGTCCAATTTTATGACAGCTACCTTTCTTTTTATATAGGACGAACGAGCTGTTATTTAACTTTTCTATGATACCTTTATTCTTAAACCGTTACGACGAGAAATGGCTAGATAGGCCAACTCGTCAAATAAAAATTGAAGGTTGAAATTAATTGTTTCACCGTTGGGAATTGCATGGAAAACGAAACATAGACAATTCCCAAGAAGAAATTAAAGTTAAATGTTAAGTTATCTAAAATAAGCTCTACTCGTCAATCTTCGTTTTAGTGATTGAGGCAATGAAAACGTCCATTATTGCATTAAACATGGTTCAATTAACCACTGGCCAGAGATCATTCGTAATCAAATACCTTTCAGCAGGTTCGCGTTGCTCTTGGATTTATAATTAATTTAACACAATAAATATATTTTCAATTCTCAACGGTGAAAAAATGTGATTTCAACGAACAATTTTTATTTGACGAGTGTGTGGACATTTGTAATCGTTACGGTTTAGGAAAGGTATCATAGAAAAAGCGAAATAACGGCTCTTTTGTCCTGTGTAGAAATTAAATTGTTTAGATAAGTTCGTGATGCACAACAGCCAATTGAATTTGCATAACGTTTTTTCAGCGACCTGTAGCATTTGGAAATACCAGAAGTATGTAAAAGTAACGTGTAATTTCGACAAATAGAAATTTTTTGTCGACCTCTGCCACTGCAGATTTCTATAAATTTTTCTTCCAGAATTGGCTCAGTTAAAGTGGATGCGGAGGCCATTTACTTTGCGGAGCCAAACAACCATATTGGTCCGTACAGTAATAATGCGACCGTCAACAATAATGTCTTAGTAGCTGAAACACTAAGAAAGAAAATCCTGGAAGGACGTTTTAAAAAGTATGACCTGAAGACTGTTCGCATTCAAGGTACAGAGGGTGGTTGTACAACAGCGGGATATGCTATTCGCCGGATCGTGAATTTAAATTGACCGTTGAAATAAAGTTTTTCTGTATTTATTATGTACACGACAAAATTACTGCAATTATATTAGTTAAGAGGAGTGCAATTATGTCATTAATTATTTATCTTCTGTAATCAGTGGCAATTACAGCAATTTTATTGGTTTACATGAGGGCGATTTGAGCATTAATCGCATCTTTTCTGAGCTGTAATCTCACTCTTGTCTACACCTAATGAACATAAGTCTAGTATTTTAAACTAGCCAATCAGCATTCAAGATACAAACTTTGAATTTTCTTTTCTTTATTGCTGTAAAAACTTTCAAAACAATACCACCACCAACAACAACAACAACAACAACAAAAACACCTATATTTTTACACTCCGTCATTACAATAATAAATATTTACAGAGGTAATATATATATATATATATATATATATATATATATATATATATATATATATATATATATATATATATATATACATATATATATATATGTATATATGTATATATGTATATGTATATATATGTATATATGTATATGTATATATATATGTATATATATATGTATATATATATGTATATATATATGTATATATATATATTTATAATATAGTCATCCACCGTATATGAGCTGTTCTGCAATCTGATTGGTTGAATTACTCGCCGTATATCAGCTCATATACGGCGAGTAGCGAAAAACAAGATGGCGGTCCAAAAACTACATGAGTTTTGCGAAGCAGAAAAAGGAAAATATTCGCTTTGGGAAACATAATAGTACAAGGAAAAACTCTCAAAAAAATTTGACAGGTTAGCAAAATACATTTATTACGTAGAAATTAGTTTAAATACAAGTTTTTTAAAAAATTAATACTGAAACAACAACGAAAAAACATGTTCATTGGAATATAAATTGTTCAGAAAAGTTTGCAATGAACGACAAATGAATTTGCAATCAACAAACGCTTACTATAGTACCAAACATCTGTATAATATATCTGAGCATTCCTGTGAGATATAGAGGTTCTAAAACCATTTCTTTCACTTCTTCTTCGAGTTGTAAAACAAAAGTATTTCAAGTTTTCAAGCGGTTTTTGGCCGAAAAAATTGTCAACACATTGTAACAGTGAATAATTAATTACTGCTTCAGTTAATGACTATATTAGACTATATTATAAAACAATTATACCATTCGCTCTCGTCATATATGGCTGATAGCCGACTCGACTCGTCGGCTATCAGCTCATACACGACTCGAGCTCATGGTATAATTGTTAAATATAGAGCTTATATAGATAAAGATAAAATAAACCTGGTTTACTTCATACGATTTATTCACTACAAACTTGTTTCGTATGACAAACGATGCTTGCCACACTCATCAGGCGAATTAAAGTTTTTTAAAATTTTTTTTTTAATTAATTAATTTTTTAATTTTGATTTTTTTTTTTAAATTCACCTGATGAGTGTGGCAAGCATTGCTTGTCATACGAAACAAGTTTTTAGTGAATAAATCCTATAAAGTAAACCAGGTTTATTTTATCTTTATCTTTATTTTATCTTTATATATATATGTATATATATATATATATATATATATATATATATATATATATATATATATATATATATATATATATATATATATATATATATATATATATATATATATATATATATATATATATATATATATATATGCAGGCTTGCCAACTCTAACGGTCTTACCGGCCACGCGCTGAGACGTTGGTATCAGACATGCAATAGGTGAGGTCCACAGCCATTGCTTTACGAATGGATAACCTCTGGAAAGGTCATTAATTATAAAACAACAGCTTAACGTATCAAACTTATCGTGTGAATTTAATACAGTTCGAGGAGACTGCAAAGCAGGGGTCTTATGGAAAGAGCTATAGTTCTATGCTGAGCCAATTTGTATAGTAAGCCTATCACTTGGCACTTGAAAATCTGTGCTTTGTCGTTGCTATATATTAGGGCCTGTTTTTCATGAGACACTGGAAAAAATTTTGAAAATCCGTAGAAGGTCATAGCATGGAAATTGTATGGACCATTTTGATTATCCATAATAATTGTATATTTCCATTCCGATAGTATGGATATACTATGGATTTAGTGGTGCAATTGCAAATTTCATAGCCGATGGATTTCACATGTATTTTCTCCCAGGGAGACGGGCGAACTAACCACTTCCATGTCGTACAGCGGCTTCACTGAAGACAAACGATACGGTGAAATGGTAATTAAATCTCGGCCAGTGAACATCTTCCAAAAAACACAAAAATAAAGACATATTCCGAAAAAACTACCATCTTAAAAGACTGGAACCAATTGTTAAAACAAAGACAAAGATATAAAATAAACGACTGGAAAGAGCATCTCAAAATTAGTAGGTATACAACTTGCAAGTTTTTATGAATTGTATGGACGACATGATGTATAGGGACGACAATCAATAGTTTTTGTTTAACGTCGACTGTATACCAAATAAAATGTTGTTGGATAGAATGTTAAGATATTTTTCTCAGTAAGCAATTAAATTGATCACCACATTGCACCAGCCAATTGCACTATTTCTTTTCTAATACTGTCGGCATAACTCAAGTCTCAAGAAAGCTTTTACTGAGTGTTACATTTCAACATGAGCTCCACCTTTATTCTTTAAAAAAAAGTTAGATTATAGGGTTGCGGTTAGGGGTTAGGTATACCGCGAATTTATCATATTGATAAATTGGGACGTGTTTAACAATATACTCATAAGTGAATTCAAAGGTGGAGCTCGTGCTGTTATTTTTATATTGACTAATTTACAAATTCTCATCTGAGTATTTCATAAAATCGACTGGTGAATTTCACCACAAAATCAAGTTCCCTATTTAAACTGAAAATTTACTTTTTGTCCTCGATAGTCCAATAATGTCCGGCGGTTCCTCAATTTCGTTGTCAAAACTACTTATACTATCGCACTTTTTTCTATTACCGCACGTGTTCATTAAAATTGTTTAAAATGAAAACCGCGACGTTTTTGACTTCTATGGGAAATTTCTCAATCAACGCTCGCATACTATATAAATGTTATATTATATAAATATTTATGTTAAACCCAATCTCGTATCCAAATTAGCCCTTCCATATATTGTGTTCGACGTTTGATTTCCGATGACTCATGCAGGCTCCAACGTCGCTCTACTCCTCTAGTGGCGAATTGGATTATACTACAGTTCGGTGCATGTGCATGAAAAGAGTAACTCTTGATCCAGGCCTTACATTATATTCACTGCATCAAAAGTTCGAGGTATGAAACAGTCCTCAGTCATTTTAGTGAAAAACTGCGTTTTCCTTCTTTTTTCCGTATACAGTTCCACCGGACACGCATCTAATGGAAGGGATCGTACTGCTATTCATGCCATCCTCCCACACGTACTAGGAATAAACTACTGGTCAGACTCATTTTTGTTCATAATTACACTTTATTGTGACAAGTTTAGCAAGATAAAAAACAACTACAAGATAGAGTTACTTTGAAGACTTGGTATAAGACATAAAAGAAATAACGGTGTCCACAGCAAACACTACCATTGCAAAGAAACCACACACCTATAGAAAAGACGAAAATTACG
>CACRXK020009319.1:0-17142 GCA_902702795.2 Paramuricea clavata
TAGCCTGCGAACAGGCCCTGGGTTACGGGCGGCGTGAAGAATAGAGGGCCTGCACGGAACTATAGGTTTTCTTGGTAGTGGCGTTCGTATAGAAACGCAGGCTTCTGATTGGCTTACACTCGTTGACAAAATTACTAAAAATAGCAAATGTCAACAACAGCATTTTGAAGAATTTGAACTTTATTCATTTTAATATTATATATTATAAGACTATCGAACAAATAAAACTAGAAATGGAAACCAAAAGCAATAACAAAGCATCACAGCAAAAAGTCTATCATAAATGACTTGAATCTATGCTTAAATCCAATATACGAAACTATAACAGTATTCTGAACTTCGTCTTCGGATTGACATCAGACTATAGTATAGTACATTTTGAGGTCGTCGTGGCTTCACGAATTATTCTCATTAGTGAGCAAGTCAGCAAGCGAAGGCATACAAAAGATACCCAAATATGTACGAATAATTATATTGTTGATCCTCGCTGGCATGTCATTTAGATATAAATATATATCGTACATTAAACGCTGTACTATTTACTGTATAAACTGCTGACAATTTCGTCGTCGATACGGCTTCCACCACTATGCTTCCATTATTGGCACACTCGTGATTTCGAAGAAATTAATAAATACATGCTCATTTATCATTTATTTAGACCACAGTTAGTAAAATTTTAGACGTATTCGGTATTCCAAATCCCAATCTATCTGACTGTATTTTAGTAATAGCTTCAAATATTCAGAACAATTTTGTTCTTTCAGTCGCACATAGTACAAGTATTACTGTATATTGATTCAATGCCAATGGTAGTATTTTATTCGGCTTTATATTTGTATGTGTATTGATATCTATTTAATATTTGAAGAATTCTATATTTTTCCGAGTAATATTTTGTGCGGCCCGCTAATGCTTTGTATTATTGTTCATATATACATTATGTACACGCCTTGCGTCAATTTGACAGTTGACAGTTTATTTATCGCAGTCGACGCTGATTGGTTAGCGTTTAGCAGATGCGAAAAGGGGATGATTGAATAAAACGCATGGTTCCGTGCAGGCTCACCTTTCTCCCAGTGAGCCTGTTCGCAGGCTAAAATTATAAGTTTCCACTACATACAGCAGCAGTTACTGTATGTATAAGGTCACATAACTGCCACCTAACACATAATTGCTCTTCTGGCCCTTAGAAAAGGCATGTCACAAACCTCTTCTGTCATATTGAACATTTAGTTGGAATATCTCAACATTGCAGTAAAGGCAAGACAACAGCACTTAAAGTATGTAGCAAGATTAAGCACTTAAGCACCACAAATTCTTCAAATATGCATTCAAGGCACTTAGAGATAATTTACACCTTCCCGAGAGTGTCACCACCCTCCTGGAGTGATATCTTTATGGCCAGGAAAATACCACATCGATCAGTAATGCCCATGGGGGACACGAGGCCCTGCTCCACACAGCATCTTAGAATGCTTTACAGTCACTCGGCCCACTAACCAACTCGGCCCACCATTCAAGGACAAAGTTAACTCGTCCTGCTCCTAAACTGACTAATCTAACCATTAAACAAGTTAGAAACCATGACTACGTTCTATCTTTGCAAAGTTTGAGAGAGATTTGAACTGGATGTTCTCTTGCGATATTGATTTAGAAATTGTTCAGAGCCAATTGCAATCAAACTCATCTGTATACCCAATGCAACTGCAAATGGCTGTATCGGTTTGGTGCTGCCTTTTGTAAAATATTAATAAGCTTCCTTAGTTCCCTAATATGTCAAACAGTAGTTAACTATTGGGCCGAGATGGTATAGGCCAAGTTGGTCAGTAATTTGTTAGCTACAAATGCAAAAAGGGTTGTCAAACAAAATGCTCATTTTAATTTTTAAAGCAATTTTAAAGTGCACTAAACTTTGCAAATGCAGCAATTGGCCAATTGTGAGATAGATCTAATTGACAATAACTTTATAGATGAAGGCAGTGTATTGTGATGATGATGAAACCTAATGTGGTATTAATTACTATATTGGTATTAATTATAGTATTGTTTAAATATGTATTTTATATATTTACTATTAAGTATTTGATAGTTTTTGGCTTACCATACAAAAAAATTATATATCAATTACTACAAATTTTGTCCATTACTCTGTCTTCAAAATGTATAATTGAAGTTTGTTTCGTCCTTTATTACACGCCATAAAGATGATATAGTGTGCACACAAGTTCATAATCATGAAAGAATGCCTTGTGGTGCTAAATATCTTCGTACAAAGCCAGAAAATACGCCTTGTCGCAATAATATATGAAACTTGAAAATCGTGTTGCTCATTGTTTACCTCAAATCTGATTTCACATATCTCAAGAGGAGGCGGAAGTGACCTATCCTGTATAATTTTCACTATGGCGCGCGAGTGACTGGTTCCGAGAGTACGCATTTTGACGTATGGCATATAGTAAAAATGCTATTGCGAAACTCGTAAATTTTAAGATTTTGATCGCAATTTACAAAAAAACTGCAGGGTGAACCGGAAAGAACTTTTTAGATTTGGATTCAGCGTCACTTAATCTATAAGAATATGTAATTTTCTTTTAGTTTAAAGAGGTGTGCAACCGGAAAATCGTTTCCTAGCCATCTTTTGGGACACTAGACGACGGCCTATATCGGGACGCAGCAAATGGCAGCTGCGACAAATGCAACTGTACGTAGGTCCCTGGCAGATTTTCAAATGCGGCCCTGCGATTGCGCGCGGTGCAGCGCTCTAACCAACTGCGCTACAGCTGAGTCCATGCAATTGTCGAGCTCTAACAGCAAGTTCATGCATATATAGACTTGGGTACTTATACATTACATCCATGTCATGTTATATCGGTAAATATCAAGATTTTTCGCAGCTGTTCCTGGTTAGATCTAATAAATGTATTTAAATTTACACTCGATAATTTTCATCAGCTACACAACATTTCAACTTGTAATTTCCTATTTAATATCAATTGCAAGTAACATGCATCGTATCACTGTATCCAGGCAACACATGCATGCAGCCATACGCGCATATAATTGCCGATGTTTAGAGTAGTCACTGACATTAATTTTCAATTCCGACACATGTAACTCTTCATTTCTTCTTTTTCTTCATTATTTAATTTAAATTAACATACTTAAAGAGCTCATTGCAAATGAGGCTCATCTTTAAGGCACGCGGGCTCGTACTCGTTCCAATTAATCTTGAAATTAATCTCGTTCCAAGAAATGAATGTTTAATCTATAAGTTGGTAAATCGGATAAAGATTTGTGCTGATTTACATAAACTTCAGCATTGATTTTCTCGGCTTAGACAATGTTTATTTTTAAAATTACTTCGCCAATAAACTCATAAGATGGGTCGTTTTTTAAGCACGTTAAAACATCGCATCCGATCTTTATCTGATATACAAACTCTCACCTTCGGCTCGAGTTTGTATATCAGATAAAGATGGGCTGCTCATGTTTTAACTAGTACATAAAACGGTGCACTGAGCTGTGCGATCAATATTTAGTCCGCACGGTTTACCCATGCAATCAGAAACGAGTAAATTGACTAATAAAAATGACATTAGCAGAAATTTTGACAGACTTTTACAATCTTATCTCATCTCATGATAAGTATTCTGGTTTCAAAACAAGCTATTTAACAATTAGTCGCCGAAGGCGAAGTCGGATTACCAGCCTATATTACTGAGCCGAAGGCGAAGTAAATATAGGCTTGTGATCACCGAACCTGAGGTGATCGACTAATTGTTTTAGTATAATTTCAGTATTAAAAAGTTTTATTTATAAATACAACTAATACACGTGTTTATTTTATGAACGTAATTTGCATAAATAATTTACTGATTTTCAGTAATTTTTTTGCTCAGAACAGTATTGCTATCATACTATATTGCTATCAATACTGAAATCTAATTATATACTAAAGTTGAATAGACATTTTTATAATGACGTCAAACGCGGAAAAACGCTTAATGCGATGTCTTATTCCTATTGTAATTCACAATGCAAATCAGATGTTTGTGATGTGATTTATTGGCTCGCCAACGACTTGCATTGTCCTATGGGAGATCGCATAAATTGGTTCTCCAGCGTTTGACGTCTATTCAAAAGGATACTATATCCCGAGTTTCAGATCAGTGGCTCTGACTGAGCCAGCTGAGGCCATGCAGTTGCACTGGGCATTTCACCGTATGGTATATGTACGTTATATGTACTATAATTTAAAACATGAGCAGCCGATCTTTATCTGAGATACAAACTCCAGCCGAAGGTGAGGGTTTGTATATCAGATAAAGATCGGATGCGAATGTTTTATCGTGCTTAAAAAGCGACCCATCTTATGACTACATTGGCGAAGTAATAATAACTCGTGAACTTTCTGTAGTATCAAACAGGATGTCCAAAATTAAAAAAATATTATAATCCCTTCTACTACATACTAGAACCACTGACACTGAATTTCAAATTGCTGCGGCATCTTTATCCGATTTACAAACATTGATGAAACATTAATTTATTTTGTATTTTCCTCGTGAATTATTAATGAGTTTTTTAAGAGTAAATCTTTGTTGTGTTATTTTGAAAGGACTTATTAAATATTGTACACCTAACCAGCCGGGCAGGGATGGTTACGAAAAATGCAACGTATAGCTATGCCTACGTTAGAGTTATACTAACCCTCCGGCTCGGGTAGGAATTGAAGAGCTTCTCGTAAATGCAATTTTCGAAACGCAAATTTACATTTATTTTCAACCTAACCAAACGGCCAACCCGATATTTGGTTGGATCCAAAAGATGTATCTATATCAGGGTCGTAGCAACCGGGGGGGGGGGATCCCCCAATAATTTGCTAATAATCATTCTTTTTTCAAAATCATGCAGGCCGTTATGGCATTTAAATAATATATCTTTAAAATAATGATAATTGATTAATTTTAAGCGGCTACAATATCCATGACAAACCGGCAAAGAATGAAGATAATACCCATATTTTCCTGTAACTTATCCAACACTAGTTAATTAAATACTCCTTCGCCCATTAAGTACTACTCAATTCTAAAGAAATTGTAAATTTCGACATGTTATAAACGCTGTTTTCTAACCATCAAAATTATGTCAAATCTTGCCCAAAGTTCAGGAAATGGCATTTCAGCGGACCTTTAAATTTAAAAATTTGCCCTATGGAGTCTCGCGTCTGCGGCGTTCGACTCGGGCATTCGGCCCTCATTTTCAGCCTCCCCAATCAAAAAGCGCTTCCTACGGCACTGGATATAGAAATAACTCGTGAACATTCTGTAGTATCAAACAGGATGTCCAAATTTAAAAAAATATTATAATCCCTTTTACTACATACTAGAACCACTGACACTGAATTTCAAATTGCTGCGGCATTTCATCGGAATCACAGGTCCGCGCAGGTTAATGACCCGCTAAAAATTCAAATAAGGCGATCATTGTTCAAAAATGACCTCCAGTGTTTAATTAACAATGCACGGCCCTACCATTGGTAACGTATAAAATAAATGCATTGAAGCATGCTTAACAGAAAATTAAGCCAATTATCACCCTTTGGTGTGTTCCGCCAGTCTGTCATTACCACTTCACATCCTTCCCTCATTGGCGAACAATCATTGTTGTAATTAGTATTGTCAGTTAACTTCATCAAACAGCTTTTCACTCTGGTACGGTTGACATTGCGCCGCATCTGGCTTTATTAAAAGGTATTGCTCAGTAGTGCTTCAGTCAAAAGTGCATCTGCCTTACAGAAAGGTACATCGTTAATGCTGTCATATCTGCAGCCATTATGAGGAAAACTGCGGAGTTCATGGTCTCGTTGATTTGCATTATTTCGCAAGGTTAGTGTGATCGATGAATCCTATACAGCATTTGTATACTTTACATTCAATTTAAAACTGACCACCAACTTGGGGCTTATGTATGGATCATAGTATATCAAGATATGATGGTCTGGAAACTAAACAAAGTTATTGTATTATGTTTTATTATGTATTATGTCTGAGTTTACGTTAATTTGTGTACAGTCACGGTCATTGAGCTCATTGACAGACATTGTATTTTCGTATTAAGTAACCGTCCAATAGGGATAGCTGCGATGAAACGTGCAACCACAATGAATAATATTTAATGAGTTGAAACAAAAGAATTGTGCATGGTGAGGTACAGTTCAACATCAAACAAAGATCTCAGTTCTATTTTGTAGCTTTGAAGTTTGCCGGGCTTCCAGACCATCATATCTTGACAGACTATGGAATGGTATCGATGCAGGCTAGTTTAAGGGCCGATTTAAACTGCACAACTTTTGCCTTTCGCATGCAACCTGTTTACAACGTCTACGAAAAGGTAGCCTACTAAGCCTAGTTGCATGCTTGATTTACACAGTACAAGGCAAGTTGTGAGCAGGTTGCATGCGCCAGTTTAGGCAAAAGTTGTGCAGTAGAAATCGACCTTTAGATCCAGTATGCGAGTATAAGGATCATATCGATAAAGTTACTAAAATTCGTTAAATTATTCGTATTTGGGCTGCTCGCGGTTACTTTGAATATTCTCAGTTGAAGGGAGACGCTGCATGTGTAAAGCTTTCAAAGTCATAGGGCTAATTAAATCTAAATTTATCGCACAGTATACTAAAAAACCTAGCGGTAAACGTGCGCGCGCACCGACTTTCCATGCTGCAGAATGTAACTGAACAAGGGATATTTCTACATATAATCAGCTCTTTCTTCTATGTTTTATTTATTTATCTATTTGAGCTTTGATGCGGGATGATTCACTCCTGTGACGCATGCTCTTAAAAAGTAGTCTGATTTAAAGAATCATTTAAGATTCGTGACCGATTATAACAATATAATAAATGTAAAACACATTGCCTATATAGTATTGCGCATGTGTCAACATATGGTACATTGTTTGCAGACATCGTCACATCGACCTTTTTAGCAATATTCAATAATATCTTTATGATTTCGAATCAATTTTGTACTTCGAATATACATACAATTGCAATCCATTTGAGAAGAAATTCAATGCTAGACAGAGCCTAAAAACATCAGTTCTGTCGCTGACGTGATTTTAATTTGTGTGTGGTTCCTTGTTCTAGTAGATTTAATCAAATCATTATTGTTGTTTATTCTTCTCGTATCGCCGGAATGTAAATTACGTTATTTGCAAATAATGTTCTGGAAAATTAGCTTACTATTTATACTTTAGCTTATTCACAAGTCGCTTTAATTTTCTTTGATAACTTTTCCAAAAGACACTAGACAATGCAATTTTACTTTTTTTTCCGCTTGGCACTTGAGATGACAGAATAATAAAGGTCAATATTTTTATACAAAAATTCCCAAGTATTTTGAGTCAGAAACTTGACCAACATGCATGTGGGACTCAAAATTCTGAATAAACATACTCAGATTTAATTGTGAGCAAATTTACTCAATCTTTCGAATAATTGTTTGAAATTTCCTCCAATTCTCCACTGCGCATCCAAATGACGCGTTCTGCGACGGGAAAGATTGTCAGTTGAAATGTGACAACTTTTAAAATATTCAAATGATGAATGAACGATCCAGTAGGCAATTCCAGCTTTTAGTTTATGCGTGCAGGGAATGAAGGGAAGTAAGGTATCATATTGCTGATTATACTGAAAAAATAAAAATGGTGGCCGTGTGAACACGTAGTGATAGCTTATTACTGCTTATACTTGTAAATATTGAAATATTTCGGTTGTTTCGGCAGTTTTTATTGAAATTTTTCAGCATAATCGGCAATATGATACCTTACTTCCCATCATCCCCTGCACGCATAAACTAAAAGCTGGAATTGCCTGTTGAATACTTTAATTTATATGCATATTGTTTCCTTCATTATCAATCTCAGCTACGTGAGTCCAATAGGAACTTATCCCGACACTGAACGTGCTATTTGCGCCGTTGGACTCCGAAATGTCTTATTTAATACCTAGCCGCGAGTTGAAGGCAGCGACATAGCCCTATAAATCTATTATAACCTTGATGCATTGGTATAGATTTGTAACTTAATATTACTGTTCATAACCGACTGCTTATTAATAACTAACAAGTTTACAAGAATATACTCAAAACAGTCTGCACCTTTTTTTAATTTAGAGCGCGATGTTTATCTTATATGCGCTAATTATAGCAGGATGATTGGCGTTTTATAACAAGTGGCAGACACTCGAAAGGTGTTCAACATGTTGGTTTAGTTCATAACATCCGCGTGTGAATTTGTTTATCTAAAACACATTGAATACCATATATTCCTATCCTGAAGATAAATGTTCTAGTGATTTAGACGTTTAAATTCTATATTAAAAGGTAATCTTATTGGACTTCGTCTATAACGATTTCGCGCAGGAAAGACGTCTGTTTGGATCAATTTTGCATATTCAAGTTCTAATTTCAACTGTTGCCAGATCTGACGGAAAGCGTCGACAAGTTCAAAATTTCTGGTATTCAAACTAATGAGAGAAAAAATGGATAGAATTCGATGAACATTTTTCAAAACATTGACCCTTTCCTTTTATATACATAATTGAGAAACTGTGGAAAATATGCAGACTTACTGGAGCTCATGTCACTATAAAAAACAGAATAATGATAATATTCTTTTTGTTTAAAGATATTTATGCGTTTGCCCCAAGAGCGATATAAGCTCATCTAAGCCGATATAAGTTCATCTAATATTCCATCATGCAATGGTACATATAGGATATTTAAATTTTAATGCAGAATCATTCACTTATGATAAACTAATTACCCTAACCTACAGTAAAACCAGCAAAAATCTTGGTAAATCGCGTGTTTTGTTATTGATTCGTCATTCATCGACGTACAATATAGAAAAGGATATTTTTTCCAAACGACTTAAAGCTGCTGTTAATTTAATCATTTCCGATAATTAAATATGTTTTTATATTCACGTTATAATCTGCATGCTATATAGATTTTAAAGTTAAGTGCTTCATTTTGCCGACATCGTAACTCTCGATAAGTCGCTGTAAGTGCGCAATTTAAAAGCGATTAAATCTATGGCAATGATTACGTTTTTATTCACCGATAATCGTTCGGCGCACCAGTGACGAATCTACTTTTAAATTTGTCTGCCCATCAATTTATCAACCTTGACATTTTGGCTCATATTTAATATAATTGCGTGATGAAAGATTTAACCTCCAATCTTGAATGAATTAACAACAATAGTATAGGAAACGTAGTCTGCTATTGAGCTAATGAAAATCTTATTTTAGATCACAAAACAAACAGCAATGATATTTACCAAGGTTAAATATTCTTGTAGCGTATCATATATAAATGTAGCAATGAATTTGACATTACATTTTTGACAATTTAAACCGCAGTGAAGCACTCATATTTATGTGTTAGCTGTCAAATTAAAATCATCTTATTCATTAACGTTTATATCAATAGATTTGCATCGTATATATCGCTCATGGGATTAAATAAACAGAAATGTGGTTAATTGGCTGAACATTTCTCAAAAAACTTCAAACTTTAGAATAGAATTAAGCTTACGTTTGTACGAGACAAGAAGATTATATTTGTATTATTAACTTATACAATCATGTACCATTGACGGTGCAGACAGCGGGATCATGTTACAAATTAAGTCCGCAGCGAACTGAGAGGGTCGGCACGAAGCTCTAGGAAGATGTTCTGTGATTGGTTGATTATGACAATGACAAAAGAATAATCCATTGAATGGATTTTCTAAAGGACGAAGCAAGAACAATATTCCTTTTGTTTATGTAAGCCAATTACGTCTTTTGTCATTGTCATAATCAACCAGTCACAAAACATCTTCCTAGAGCTTTGTGTTTACTGAACTGAGAGAGTTACAATTATTGCTGAAAAATATCAGCAAAATTTTGACGTTTCGAGCGAAGACCCTTCGTCAAATTTCTACCCGACCTGCCGTGTATAAATATACATATATTGTACACATACCTGATTTTGATTATAATGTTTTATAACAGTACAACATAATAACTAAAGCATTCACATCTACGAACAACAAGTTATGATACAAGAACATTTAAAAGCATTTAAAAACTCATTAATAATTCATGAGGAAAATACAAAAGAAACGAATGTTTAATCAATGTTTATCCGTAATCGGATAAAGATTTGTCCTGATTTACATAAACTTTAGCTTTGATTTTCTCGGCTTGGACAATGTTTATTTTTAAAATTACTTCGCCAATGAACCCATACGATGGGTCGTTTTATGCTCATGTTTTAACTGGTAGCTACTTAAAACAAATTATTTTCCAAATTCCCTTTCAACGTCAAAAACAGTTTTAAAGCATGTCCATATAATATTTTTGTAGGCTGACTTCAGTGGCGATTGAGTAGAATGATTTAATATCTTCAGACTGCAGATTGGAGTTGTATTAATATTATTGCGTTCAGTCATGCGCAAAAATGCATTCGGTTCAATTTTTTTGATAAGGGAACTCGTACGGTTATTGCTCGGAATTCGTCAACGGGTTTCATGCTTTCCATGCATGTGAATCTGAAATGCAACTAAATTCGCACAAAATTTTACTATTGTTCCAAATTCATCTGGTTCCGGTCGAAACCCTGCACAACTCGGGTTACATTTTTGAAGTGGAAATGAATCAGGGGAGATGAGATGGAATTTTGAAGTGAGGAATTTGAAGAGAATTCTCACTAGCCTTATTGAATTGTTCGATTTCCACTGATTTTTCCTTATATTAGTATTTCTGATCATGATGTGGAATTTTGAAATGGGACTTTCTTTCGCGGAATATTTTGGAGGTTTTCAAAACGCGTTGTACTGAGAATTCTAAACTTTCATTGCTAAGAATTTAACACGGATGTTCGTCTATTCTTGTAACGTTATTATTTTTGTGTGATTTTACGGAATTTTTCACGTTTTCTGTCGAAATGTTGAACTTTCTGTCATAATTTCCCCTCGTCAACTGCACATACTGATGATTTTGTCCGCCTGCCGCAAAGAGCCACAGAAGAGCAGTTTGGAAACTGTGTAAGACAAAATATCAAAGATAATGAAGCTGCAAATTTGAAAGTTTAATCGTCTGTTCCGCGCCAATTTATTATCAGTATGTCGGTGAAGAAATATGAAAGATTTAATCGTTTTTCAATTGCGCATTTATTGCGAGTCATATAAGGATATCGACCCAGCAAATAAGACAGAAAGAAAATTATGTCTGGCAGATTAATATCTTATAATTTAATGCGAAATATATGGACTCATTAATTGAAAGTTACATCAACTGTGCAACACATTGTCGTACATTAATTTCTTATAGAGTGAATGTTTTTGAAAATGAACAGATGCTTGCCTCTAGCCATATTGCAATTACGACAGGTTAAGATGTCATGTATATAAAAGGAAACTACCAAAGTCTGGAATTATTTTTTTATTAAATTCCCTCGATTTTTCTTGGACCATTTTGAATACCTTCTATATTGGGATTGTTGGCGTTTATTGTTAGATATGCGTGGTATTTGAAACTATATAGTATGTGAACCGATCGTATTAAAGACGCTGATATGCGACAATCTGACCTGTTTTTCCGCAAATGTATAGTTATAAAGTTGAACAATAATACTGTAGGTTAGGCTAATGAGATAAAGTATTTGCATTAAATTTCGGACTTTATTTAAACATTTATCTTTGAGACGGCTTATGTATGCAGGTATTCAGTTGTTTTAAATAAACAAATTCACGTGTGGATGTTATGAGATTAAACCAACGTATTAAACACCTTTCGAGTGTCCGTCACTTGTTAACGCGTAAGGGTGACATTCCTTTTAAATGAAAGGAAGACCGCTAATCGTATTTGAAGGTAAGCTCTACAAGTACACACTTGCACTGTAGTAAATGAAAGGTTAGCTAATAAAGTTTCTTCTTTTATAAAATATGTGCATGTTGTATAATAACAACAGCAACCGCAACAACAGCAACAACAGCAGCAGCAGCAACAGCAACAGCAGCAATAACAACAGCAACAGAAACAGCAACAGCAACAACAGCAACAGCTGCAACCACAGTAGCAGTAGCAGCAGCAACAGCAACAGCAACAACAACAACAACAACAGCAACAGCTGCAACAACAACAACAGCAACAGCTGCAACAACAGTAGCAGCAACAGCAACAACAGCAACAGCAACAACAAACCTATAAAGAGAAAAACCGTACAGTTGTATTTCGCCTTGACAAATAATCTCTCTATGCCCAGAAGCTATCAGGAAAAAAGTGCTGTGTTATCTGTAGTTTGCGTATTCTCGCACAATCAAGATAATTTGCTTGTTCATTTTTGTTTTTATATCAAGGCGGAATATGCGTCAAAAAGATTATTGCGTCTTCACGGATGATCCGCCTGTCACATAGATCGACAAGTTATTTCTCAAAAAATATCAGATAAGCTACAATTCTATTAAAGTCTTTGTTTTAAACGTTTTCTTGTTGAACATTTTGCTTGTTGACATATGAAAAATTTCTCACTGACTCCAAATATGTTGCGCAGTTGGTTAGAGCGCCTCATCGCGGGATCGCAACGCCGCAGGTTTGATTCATGCTTCAGGTCCTAGTGTTTTACTTTTTCGCAATCGTTCCTGGTTAGATCTTAAATTGTGTATATACATGCTCACTTGGTTTATCCACCAACCTCAGCAATATCTGGCAATAGATAAACTGCTATTCGAAACATAAAACGGTTTTCAAAATCTTTCTATAAATGCTATACCTTAATCAGTAGGTCGCCAGTCCGAAGATTTAGTCCCGCTATGCAAATATGTTCGTGTTCATTGACTGTGAAAGCAAACAATTTCCACAGAAATGAATAACGATAATAATTTTTGAATTTGCATAGTGGGACTAACTTATCGGGCTGGCTACGCCACTGATCACCTTCTAATAAATGTTGAATATTTCTCGTGCAAATATTTCTCGAATGATTTTCCAACGGACGCAACCAGAAAACAGATGCGGTTTATTATTCATTGTGTAACCAATTCTCATGCAACATGTAGGGGAACGCCCTACACCCATTCCTGCTGTATTTGCATCTTTGGAAATGTTACTTCCTATAAAATAAAATAAATTAAATTGATTTTTAAGATATTTTCCAGTATTCCCATAGTGCGCAGAATTTCTTGAGAGGAAGTTTACTCTTTGAACGACATCAATTTCAGGCTCTTTACGGGTTGTGGGAGATGTTTTTGGCGGCTTTGTGGGAGATGTTTTTTAAATAATTTAGCAATGGTTGTTTACCAGCGTGATCACGTCGTGTCAAAGAGTGCTGTTAATCAGCTTACGACAAGAGTTTACCACAGGACGATGGCATTTAGTTTACATTGCATTAACCCCATATATCACTTCTGGTTGTTTTCAACATGAGGCAATTTAAGGAGTTTACTAAATCTCAGAAACTGAATCCAAATGTCCTCGAGTACATTATATGCCGCTATGGTGATAATTTATGTCGGGCTTACCGATCAACAGTAAACATTAGCTCAAACAGACATTGTTTAAATGAACTGAGCGAAAACTAGCACTGGATGGAGTATCGTTTTGCACCCGACGAGCCAATTTTGAAGCTGGAATGTTTAAATGTGAAGTTTTTCTTAATCCTTACAAATCGATCGTTAATTAAGTGCCCAAAGTGGTTTTCTATCAATCTAATTACGATATCGAACACCTCTTCTAGGGCCAGATAATTAGACTATTCGCGGTCATACGGATGGTTTGGATCCGGAATTAGGGAAGCGGAGAAAAGGATAAAACGCGGAAAAAAAGATTAAACGACGATATTTGCATTTTTTGTCATACTTGTGTGACATCAGTAGTTGTGTGTTCACTATCAAATTTACTAGAAGTGGAATAAAAGGCAACTGATCACCTATTTCTATATCTAGTCAATACTTGTCCTTTCCCATCAATAACCAGAATCAAGAGTTCGGCTAATATTTTAAAAACGCTACGTATGTGGCGGTAACACGGCCCCCAGTCGGTTCAATTACTGTCGAAATAGCAGCTACACTATCCAGTTCTAGCTTTCAGGCCAGTGTTAAAATATCCATTCCAAGAGCTTAAAACTGGAAGCCATTCTTGAAAGGCCAACCACAACTAGTAAACTTTCTAGCAGCACATTATACAGTATTAAATAAAGTACTTTGAGAGATGGAAAACATTTTCTCCTCACATTTTCCCATTGGTAAGAAAGGATTAAATTATTGCCTAAAAATTGATAACTGGCATCCATTTTGTTTGCACACGTTAAGATGCAAGGGTATTCAGATACGGAGGAAAGTGAGATATATTACAACTGGAACAAGGAAATTTGATGCAGACATATATATAGAGGATATTATACACGGTGGCTCGAAGATATGACTTTTTATTGTGAGTAAAATATTGCTTTTAACACGAGAAGATAAAAGTCATCTTCAATTAGCCAACATGTATAATGTTCTGTTTATTATATAGTCCCAAGCAAAAAATTGTATGAATATTAAAAGTCACGTAATCGATATCTTTAATTACTAGTGAAGATATGGAAAACATCTCACTGTGTGTTTTACAGTATCTCACCCTCTACTATATATAATAAAGTTCATCTTGCTCCACTTTCATGAAAAATATGTGACTCTAAAATGTAAAAAAACCATCCATTATGTTTTATAACTATAATGATTTATAAAAACTTTGTAACCATCATGATTTATAGAAACATTCAGATGAAATAGATATGGCAGAGATAGTTTTTAGTTTCTTTGCAAAAAGTGCATGGAAGGAACAATAAGGCGAACCATTACTTCAGCAGAGATGTTATAGAGTAATCGTTATTATGTCAATCTCTAATTCAAAATTTTGGATATTGGAGTAGTAGGAAACACGGATAGCGTTATCCACTGGAACTTTTCAACCTTTGTAGAATTACATGTTGATTGGTATAACCCGCATTAATCTTTAATATGTATTAATCAAAGATTTTTAGTGATTGCTAGGTATCTGTAATTTTCTAAATTTTAAGGAACTTTTCAACGTTTAAATAAATCATTATCTTGTGGATAACGCTTCTGGTTTACGTACAACCGATCCACACGATGTTAGTTAGTCGAGTATTACGATATTACAGCAAATGACTAAATGTTTATTTTATTTTCAATGTAGTTTTCCAGTGCCACTGTAATGACGTGATCAATTTTGACCTTCAAAAAGGGATTTTTTCTGGTTCCAGTCCCTTTGTAACTATTCTCTCTGGACCAACCACTGGAAAGGACCGCAGAACATGCGATAGTCAAGTGTTAGTGCGGATCGACTTCCGTGGCACGGAAAAACCAGTGCGTTTCACGTTCCAGTACGGAGAAGAGCCAAAGGGTTGGACATTTGTGCTCTCAGATTGTCCAAATGATTATGGCTTTGGTGGAAATTTTAATTATTCCAGTAACTGTGCATCTACGCAAATGATTAACCGTCAGTTACGAGCCTACAGTAGCCAACTACCTGGGTATATTAAAGAAACTGTTGATGGCCACACTCTTATGAAGGTACTTTTCTTCAATTTATTATTTTTCTCAACTATTGAAGACAACTGCAACCAGTCTTGCAATGCCTATCCCAATTCTTGAATGTATTCCTAACCCAAATTTTAATCCTACCCTCATACAATATCAATTCTATTTTTCACTAAAATACATATGTATCCGAACTAGTATTCTATAACGTGAGGGGCGTAGAGGCACAGGGCGTCCGGGACAATTTTTTCAGATTTGCACCTCTTCTCCAGAAACAAATTAAATTTGAAAATTGCCCGGTGTGGATATACACTTGCCAGGTGTGGATATACACTCAGATTAACATTACAAGCATCATATTCACCTGAGTACATTACACTAACACAGAAAAATCATGTAAATTTGAAAATATTGCTCTAATCCAGCAATTAATAATAATAGTCATTATAATAAGTCATTAAGTCATTTAGTCATTAAGTCATTATTAACATTTTAATATTCTAGCTTTCGACTAAGATTCAGTTTATTCCTGATGATGACTGAATCTTAGTCGAAAGCTAGAATATTAAAATGTTTATTTTCGGAGTTACCGTTGTTTTACTGTCAGTATTTTATTAAAATACTCAGTGGTTCCCGTAATAAACGATGAAAACTCACAAATTATGAAAGAATTAATGAAAAGGCCTAACGAAAAAATAGATAAGATTCTGAAAATGCCATTTCCACCGATCTATAGAGACTTCAAATTTTCCAAGCTTCTTACTCGCCTGCATAGCGTAATTTTGAGAAACGCCGATATAGATAAATCTATATTGATGAAATTGTATTTGATTATAGACTGAAATAAAACCATTAATTGAATTTTATGAGCATTTTCTGATGACCAAATTCATAATAAAAAAGATATTTAAAATGGCGCATTATTTAGAAATGGAAATGGTTAGTTGTTTGCAGTTGAAGATACGGCTTCACACACTGACCTCTTTTAATGTGTTCTAACAACTGGATATATTGCGGACGTGTTGGTTTGGCCTCTTCAAGTAGTGATAGTCGCAATCCGCTGTTTTCCAGTCCAGACAGTTATACCTCGTGATTACAGTCTTTATCATTACTTCCACTATGTTACTGGCATGAGTTTTTGGATTTGTTTTTTTCTTTAAAATGGTGAATAATCTGGTAATAATAGAACCTTCTGTAGTATCAAATACTCGAAGTGCCAGACCGACCAGATCGTCTATAAACACGGACATACCTAAGTTTGTCATTCCCAGGAGCAAAACAACGACCCATCAACGCTTGTTTGTAATTCAAACAACCAGGGTGTCGAATAGCCTAGCAGACGAACTGAAATTTAACATGACTAACTCATTTAAATCCAACCTCGTACCCAGGGTATTTGCTCTTGGGAAGCGAAATACCCTGGTATGGGCTGGTCACGTGACCCGCGGATTTTGCGTAAAATGGCGTATTGTTTAGTAGGGTCGGGGGAGTGAGTATATATTGTGACAATTAATTAGATCGCTCTATGAATATAAACAA
>CACRXK020009320.1:0-19327 GCA_902702795.2 Paramuricea clavata
CGGTGTTTTCCCATCCATTAACAAAGTTTTTAAATATGTCACTAGACAAAGGCATTTTTCCTACAAAATGGAAAATAGCACGGGTAACACCTTTACATAAATCTGGCTTACGTGATGATAAAAACAATTATAGACCTATATCTGTGCTACCGGTCATTTCTAAAATATGCGAGAAACATGTTGCTAGATCCGTTATGGATTACTTTACCAACAATGGGTTACTCTACGAACGACAATCTGCTTTTCGTAAAGGACACTCTACAGAGACAGCCTTAATCAATCTTACAGATCAAATATTACTTAATATGGATAAAGACGAAGTTACTCTTATGGCTTTTGTTGATTTTAAAAAGGCTTTTGATCTAATAGACCATCAAGTCCTATTGTCTAAATTACACTTGTATAGAGTAGCTGATTCAGCAATCAAATGGTTCACATCTTATCTCACTGGAAGATCGCAATTTGTAACTATTGATGGACAGCAGTCAAGTCGTTTGCCTGTTAATCATGGTGTGCCGCAGGGTTCAGTACTGGGACCTATACTGTTTCTTCTATATGTAAACGACATTCCACTCCATCTATCACATTCATCAGTTGATATATTTGCGGACGATACAACCTTATCTGCAAGTACTCATTGGAATGATATTCCCTCAATGGTCCATGATATAAATTGTGATCTTGCTGCCTTAAATCAGTGGTCGATTCAAAATAAGATGAGTATTAACGACGAAAAAACAAAGTTTATGCTTATATCAGGAAAGCGTCTTGAAAAGAAAATCTTAGAAAAAGGGAATATGGACATAGCAGTTAAAGTGGATGATACACAGATTACTGAAGTAAATTGTCAAAAACTCCTTGGAGTAACGATTGACAATAGATTAAATTATGAAGAACATATTGATCGATTATGCCGGAAACTCTCGAAACAGCTTGGTCTTCTCAAACACATTAGTCCGTACCTCAGGTAACAGCAAAGGGAGTTGTACTTTAATGGTGTTATAAAGCCTACGATGATGTACGGGAGTGTAATTTGGGATAATTGCAATGCTGAATGTTTTCAAAGAGTATTGAAACTTCAAAAGCGGGCAGCCCGGATTATTTTGGATGCAGAAAAGATGGCACCTTCAATTGTTATGTTTAACACTTTAAATTGGCTTCCTTTTACCAAGGAGTCTTTGATCAAGAGAATAATGTTAGCGTATAAGCGTGTAAATAGTGCTTATAATACTCCTAGCTATCTAAATTCACTTTTAGCGCGAAATTCAGACAGGCATAGTAGGAATACACGTTATTCGAATTTGAATATGCTATGCCCAATTTACAATCGTAAAACAGAAGGAGGCAGAACCTTCACTGTAAGAACAATTATAGACTGGAACAAATTAGATTTGAACGTTAGAAGTATACATTCTGCTTTTAGCTTTAGGCGTAGTATTTATAAACAGTTTTTAGATGATCAAAAATGTGCAAATAGGTTGCAGCGTTAGGGTCGTGTTTTAATAATTTTAACTTTAAATAGGACTGTGTTCTAATATCTTAAATTTTGTAAATTTTGAGGGCCACAAGTTTATCAGTTTCTAACTGTCACGTGTTACCCTCAGTAAATAAAGCCTTTCACTTCACTTCACTTCACTTTCCTGATCTTTGGTTTTCTTTAGCGGAAAGCCATAGCCGGCGTAAGTGATCAAACGGCATTTTGTCGATACGCAGTGGTTCGAGCATTATACGCGGTGCTTTCGATATTATACACAGTGGTTCGAGCATTATACGTGGTGCTTTCGCCATTATACACGCGGTGCGTTTGCCATTATAGCTACGCAGTGGTTCGGGCATTATACGGGGTGCTTTTAACATAATTTCCATATTCTTTCCAGGCCAAAAAAAATATGTGGCTTTCGGGTTTCCCGACCCTACCTAGCTTTTCGACGTCGAAATCCTGTCCTGACCCTAAACTTTTTTATTGGATCATGCTTGTATTTCGACTTAGAGCAAAAAGTTTGTGGAAAATTGAATTTTGACGCAATATTAGGAAAATTTATCTTTGGATGCGGAAGCACTGACTAAACAAAATGTCGTCCGCTTGTTCGGAAAATTTTAAAAAAAGTTTAAAAAAAAAGTTAAAACCGACCTACCCTACCTAAGTTTTTATAAGAAGAAACCGGAAACCCACATATTTTTTTTTCCCGGCATGTATATAATCTCACGATTGCTTAAACTTGGCATGGGGCTGTGCTTTTTGCCTCTGGTCGACAATGACATGCTTTTAAAGGTTTATTTTATAAAAAGGTGTCTGCACTTTGTGAGTTGTATTTATCATATAGTGTTGACTTATTAGTAATAAATCTGTGTATATAACATAGGTATATAAATTAATATAACGCAGCGAATGCGCGCCGAGCAGTATAAACGCCGCAAAATACGATATTAAAATCTTAAATGTGCCGTATAATTTAATTATGTTTTAGGATTTAATGCCTTAATTAACAATGCTTTGTTATTTGTATTTGTACTTGTACTGCATCGCAGAGACGGATTTTCATATTTTCGTTCCGGGGGGTGGATAAATATCTGGGGGGTGCTGCTGCTTGCTTTGACCGGGGCCCGGTGGCAACGTCCGGAAAGACCAAGGAAAATGTTTAAAAAAACCTGTTTTTTAGGCCTGCATACCCTCGCCCCCCCAGAAAATCCGTGCCTGCTGCATCACAAGGCTGCGCGTAAGTGAACAGATTTCACATGTGAGGTTGTCTTGTATATATTTTTGCCTTCTTTGATAAACTAGTTACTATGTAATGTCGGACTTAAATTTTAATATAGTTACATCTTGCATTGTTCATTTCCATTCAAACTGATGAAGTATATCATGCATATATTTGCACCAACTGAGCGTGTTTTAAATACTGATCATGGTGCGTTTAAACTCATGAAGTATATATGTATCATATTTACTGGGGCAGAGTTTTGTGTGTTTTAAATATCAATTCGTATGTATATATAAACCGTGTTCCTTAAAAACGAAGCAAACGCATAAAGATATATCATCAGGGACGGCGGAACTGGGGGGGGGGGGGCAGGAGGGGCAGCCGCCCCCGTTGCCCTTTACCAGGAGGGACAAGGGGGGTAAAGGTGCCCTTTCAGTTTAAAGGATTGCATTGGCGAAATAGCGAATTGTCAGAAATGTTAGCGCATTTTTTTTAAGAATTTGCTTCAGAAAATGCAAGAAATGCAGTCATGGAGCTTCAAGAATAGTACAATCGCCTGGCGGAGAACCCCTCACACCCCTATCATCCAATAAGTAGAAAACATGATTAGGCGAAGTTCAACTCCCACCGTTTTGCGAACATCTTTTAGTATATCACATATTTAAATGCGAAGGACATTGTCTTTTCTATTGTTCGTTGTGAACACAATCACAATAGTCTAAAGCTTCTTAAGAATGTGGACGGCTAATTATAACGATTAATTATAAGCGTTAAGACTTAATTAAGTTGACTAATTTAACACGCTGGTTTAGTTTCTCAAAGCGCAGAGGAGTACTATACTTCTATGTGGCTATCATATAATATTCATAGTCATGCATAGCCAGAAAATCGCGAACCATAAAAACAAAGACATGTCAATTTGTTTTTAGCTTAAGCATGCAGTTATGAAGCCATATAACCAAGCGAAATGATCTGCATTAACCTTAGCCTGCTCACAGACGTTGTAGTTTTTACGTTGTAGTTTTTACAGGCTACATTAACCTATACTATAGCAACAATTCATGCAGATAATTTGTTACCTTAACTTAAGTCCCGTTTACACGGCACGTATACACGACTGTAGCTGCAATATTTTGCAATGGCACGCACGGCACGGCAAAATTTGTTACGGCAAAAGTTAAATTTAGACACGGCATGTTTAGTCTTAATACTGTGGGACATTTAACTTATCTAATTCCAATACCGAGTATATAGTTACTTTTGAAAACTGCGCATTTAGTTATCTATATGCTTTGTCCAGATTTACACTCATTTATACACGGCATGACTAGAGTAAGACACATTTTTTGCTCGGATGAAGTTTATCTTGCATGACCAAATTAAAGCAAAACATTTATCGAACTCAGTCTACGCTGCCATGCAATTTTGAGACTAAAGTGTCTAGTTATTTCTTTATCAAGTCAAATCTCGACGGTTTTGAACATTTAACGACTTGCACAAGATCGAAACTGTGTCACGCAGTTCCTGGTCCACTATAGTACGATCGTACTTGTTTATGAAAGTGTAACAACATGAGGACCATTTTTACTAAGTGAAACCATTGACTTCACATAAAAAATCTCGAAAATTCTATCAAATGTTAAATTGACAGATATTTAACAGCCTGAACATCATGTCTTATTATGACGTGCTGAAAATACGTACACACTAGCGCAACGTTTTTGGGTCACCAAAATGGACAAAAAGTATTATAACATGTACAAGTGCTACTCAAAACTCTACAGTCTGTCTCGGCTATTGCCTCACCAAACTGTGGTTATATATGCATTACAAACTCTATGGAGCAAAGGAAACTATAAACCATTTTTTACTATAAATTTATCCGAATTTCAAGTTTTTAGTCATCCGGTTTTTTATATACGTACATGCCTTACGTACATGGCGGCCATCACGAGTGGCTTCAAAGATGGCGGCTAAGTTATCTTTCCAGTTCCCTTAAGCCCCGTTTACACTACGCTCAATTTTTGGTACCGTACCACTTTTTTGGTTCTTAAAAGAACCACCGTACCAATACGGGTACCGATTTTATCCGTGCCGTACCAAAAATTGAGCGTAGTGTAAACAGGGCTTTAGAGTTCACTGGTTTAAACTGAACGTGAGCGCCTTATTAAAACACCCTGTGTTTGGAAACTTTTGCTCTATTGTACGTGTAGTCTAAAAATGTGTATATATGCTACACCACTATCAGTTTCTGAATAAATGCAATGGTGTTCTGCAAACCTAAACCCTAACCGTGCAAACCGTGTTCAATATGTTCATAGTTTTCCACAGTTTGGTGAGGCAATAGCCGAGACAGACTGTAGAGTTTTGAGTGGCACTTGTGCATGTTATAATAATTTTTGTCCATTCCGTGACCCAAAAACGTTGCGCTGGTGTGTACGTATTTTCAGCACGTCATAATAAGACATGTTCAGGCTGTTAAATATCTGTCAATTTAACATTTGATAGAATTTTCGAGATTTTTATGTGAAGTCAATGGTTTCACTTAATAAAAATGGTCCTCATGTCGTTACACTTTCATAAAAAAATGTCTTTTTTTTCTTTAAAATTCCCCACCGGCGCTTAGCACCTGGGAAATTACTCAAATTACCCGCTCTTTTTTTTAATTACTCGCTCCTTTTACCCGTTCCTTTTTAGTGCAAAGTTGCTTTGCACTATTGTTATGAGGTTAAATTCAATTCAGTGACCGATCGATCTATAGAGTAAACAATCCGGGGGGAGCTTGCGAATGATTTTTTATTACGTTTTTTAGAGCTTCGCGACGTTCGGCCAACTAATCGTTCATAGCTGTTTGTAGATTATAACAATCTATATTTATATTCAGATGGAACATGTTCTTACTTATTTATCCGACATTTAGAGAAGTTTTTTTCTGTATTGGTGTTGTGTACTCAGGTGAATATGATATTTGTGATATTACTCTGAGTGTATATCCACACCGGGAGAGCTTGAAAAATATGCCCGGATTCGAACCTACGGCCTTTGGATACTAGCCCAATGCTCTTCCAACTGAGCTGCAGTCTCAGGTCGTTCCCATGAAATTAGAAGATTCGTATGTTTCCTATTTCTTAAACAGAGAGCTTAAACATTAAGTTAACCCTATTCCAAATTCGTTTTTAAAATATTCAAATGATGAAAGTTATTGTTGTTTTTAAGTGTTTATTAGCAAGTGGGAACGACCAGCATTGCCGCCATCTATTCAAATGGGAGTAACCGCTGGAATAGTCTTGGCTTCAATTTTACTAAAAGAGATGCGCTATCTAGTGTATATAAGATATCTATGCTATGCACAGAGAAGCAGAACATCCTTCTGCAACACGTGCGCGAAAAAAATTCTGGATTTTGATCAATAAATTGGGAATAAGCATTAACACGAAAACGAGGCTCCAGGTCATGCATGACCTCTGTGCATAGCCTATGAGAAAAAAACCCTTGAAATCCTTTCCATTTAACGATTTAAGGCATAGGCGCCGAAAGATATATTCGTGTTCACAGACCTTAAAAACAATCGATTTCAAAAGAAATTAATAATGCAGAAGACGAATATATGAATATGGTCCCCCCCCCCACTTTCGACGCCTATGATTTAAGGTGGTCCTAACTCCTTAGTTGAAAACAGTGTAATTGTGACGTAATTATCGAAAGAGTGTATTCTACAGAGAACCGAAACATTTCCGTACTTGTATTAAAATACTGTATTTTTTAATGTAATCCTTAGTATATAAAACAAACTATATGACATGGTCAGACTTAGAAGTGCTTTGTCTTACTGTAAGTGTATTAAAACGTATTAGTCAAGTCACCTTTTATATATCTTCGTTTATGCATAGCCTATCGAAGGGAAGATGGCTGTCAGGCTGTGAAACTCATTAGAATAACAATATAACTCATTATCTATGTTGGTCAACGTTTATTCATAAATTTGGTCCTTCACCGTCACGTGTGTATTGTACTCTTGCCCAACTAACCAATAGCAATGTTTTAGGAAAGTCAGCTATCCGTGACTCGAACAATAGGGAAACTGGAAATTGCTATTGGTGGATTTGGTAAAAATACAATACACACGTGACGGTGAAACGACTAGATTTATGAATAAAAGTTGACTAACATAGATAATGAGTTATATTGTTATTCTAACGAGTTTCACAGCCATCTTCCCTTCGATAGGCTATGGTTTATGAATATTAAATAATAAACTTCCTCACTCTTAAATTGTGGATTTAATATTATTTTTAAAACGAATATATGCGATAAGAAATCATGTTCATTTAAATAAATTTTAGCTAATTAGTCGTTATAATTAGCTAATTAGCCGTTCTAATTAGCTAATTAGAACGGCTAATTAGAACGGCTAATTAGCCGTTCTCACGGCCGATTTTCCCGCCATTTTGTGGGGACTGCCTCTTGTTAAAGTATGCTCTATAATATTCTGATGATCGACTGTTAGTAATTAATATGATTATATAAAGATATACGATTAGAGAAGATGACACAGGAACATAATTCCATACATTCCACACATATATATGTTGTAATGATTATCCAACGATAAACCTAATATGGTAATACGAATGAAAACGTAATATAATATATCCTAAGTGTATAATCATGTAATCTTTTATATATAGATGTGATTTCGTTATGTAAAGTCAGAGTGAATAAAAGTGTTGAGCACTAAAGTTGTCGTCTCAGGTTGTTAAATGGCTGCACCCCAAAACCCAACACCTCTTCCACGTTTGAGAGTCTCCACACCATGAAATGCGACTTTTTATTATTGTAGTTGTTTGTATAATGGTAAATTTACAGTTACAACTTTTAAAAGTTGCTTTTCACGTTGTTTGAATTGTCTAGCATCTTTCAAGAGGGCAGACTTTACCCCAAATATGGCGGATTTTGGCCTTCGTGAGAAAGGCCAAGTGATGACCGTGGGGCTAATAAACTTCTATTTAACATGAAGTAATGGCAAACAAACAACAAAAATCGCGGTCTCAGTAATCGAAATTTCCAAGATGGCGCTGGAAGTTGAAAGTGCGGAGTAAGTTTTTGTAGGTTATAAAGTAATTTCTTTTCCTTTCTGTATAGATTTGTTTACAAAACTTACTCGATTGTCTTGCTGTATCTTTCTAGTGTCGTAAGGTTAATTGAACAATATTTGAAAGAGAATAATCTGCCAAGAACCTTGGTTGTTTTACAGGTAAGGTGGTTGGAAATTTGAAATAATTGAATATTTGAATTCATAATATATTAACCATGCGGGGAAATTTTACATCTTGCCGTACTCGAGTAATCATTGAATACACGCAAGTACTTTTACTCGTAAAATATTACAAGTAATGCTGTCAAATACATCATACATGTTCACGTTTTGTAGGCACTGGCAGGCAAATATTTTTGCCTGGCTACAAGCCTGACTACAGCTTTGTTGTGCTTTTTAAAGTATCATCTTTCGTGCTGGCCTTGCCCCATATAAACAGCTATATCTAAATAAAAGCTACCAAAATTTGTGTGTATAAGGTATAGAAGACTCTGAAAATGCCATTTCCAACGATCTAGAGAATCCTTTTTCTCAAATTTTTCCGCTCGGCGCCTTGTGGGCCCACCAAAGCAAAATCTCACGGATTGTTTTTTCCCAAAGTTGGCAACTATGTTACATAGCCATTTAACACCTCTTCTGCGCGGCCTAGATTTTTTCGAAAATCTAGCAGTAAATAATATAGAAAGTGTTAAAATATCTTGTCCGATATATCTCAGTTGTGTCCAATACAAACTTCCCACACTGGATCAGTTTTGTGGTTGGAAATGAGTACTGACCTCTTGCATCCCAACGGCATGCCTGTCAAAACAGGGTATCCTAGGTAGTGGCGCTACCTGCAAGTGTCTGAAGCTAAGTGCAATCCTTGTCTGAATTCTGAAGTTTTTATGCATACTAACTAAAAAAATACTTAAAATTTTCCACAAACTAATTGCAATATTTACATTTTCTGGATTTCTATTCTTTGAATATTATTTATTATTTCACAATTTACATTTATTTAAGTATTACTAAGAACATTGCATGTAAACCGCTGGCCAGTCGAGCCCGCATATTTTTCGTGCGCTAGACAATGACATTTAAGAATTTCAAAAATTTAAATAAGTTGAATTATTCATCGAGCAACAAACTATGCAAATTTTTTTTTTTTTTTTTTTTACAAGATTCGCCAAACATAACAGACATAAATAAGACTAATACTTTACAAAATTTACATACAATTCGGGCAGGGACTAGCCACAGATATAATCTCCAATTATGGGGCCCCTCACAATAAGTTACAATATATAACATTAAAACAAATTATGCTAAAATGTCAACAACATGTCCTCACTAATAAACTATCAAGAAACCGAGTTGATAGTTTATTAGTGAGGACATGTTGTTGACATTTTAGCATAATTTGTTTTAATGTTATAATTGTAAGGGTAAATGTTATATGGAAAAGGAATTTTTAATAAAGTAAATGAATAAGAGGGTGTATTGTGGAGACTGCAAGAAGAGTTGGTCCAGAAAGGCTGGTTTTGATGAGCATTTTAAGCTAACCCAGATAAAGAGTGGTGATCGTGGCGGTGCTCTTATTAAAAACCCATGTTGTGAACGGAAAAGAAAAGTTTGGAGTTACATGTTAGAAGAGGCCCGAGCCAGCAAGAAACAGAATTCACAGACTGTGAATATAAAATAGTCACAGGATTTGACTCGCTTGAGGGCTTTTGGGCTAACTGCAAAATTTTTTTGGCTACCTGCAAAAAAACTAAATATACAGGCATGCCCAACGGAGAACACATTCTTTTGTATAATCGGAACTTGCCTGCCAGCAAAATAGGCATAAACAGGACATGGGGTTCAAACTGTCCAGTTTACTAATCATTGCAAACTAATCTTATGCAGGAAGAATCTGGTATAACTCTGAATACAGTCGACAGTGTTGAGGGATTTGTGACGGAAATCAACAACGGCCATTGGGATACAGTGCTTCAAGCTGTACGTCAACCTCTGAAATTACCTGACAAAACTCTTATTGAGCTTTATGAACAGGTAGGAAAAACTCAGTTTGAAAACTCAACATCGGTTGAATAGGTTTTCAAAAAACAATTCAACCAATGTTGGTCTGGGAACAAACCTGAAAAAAATGAAAAGCAGGGAAAAAATCAGAAGAAAAAAATTGTTCGAAAACTCGGTAATATTGAAAAAAAATGTTAATAATTCCACATACCGTAAACCTCCGACTATAAGCCCCTACCTCCCCGAATATAAGCCCACCACATACTAACGCTCACCTCATTCCAAATATAAGCCCCCCCCCACCGAATATAAGTCCCCTGAATATAAGCCCAGTGGCCCACTACGTTATTCAGCATTGACAGTGTCTTTTAATATAGCAGAGAACAATATTTAAAAACATTGTCATTGTCTTTATAGCTTACTATGTTAATCAATGCGTGTTATTAATACATGTTTATTTTCTTGTTTATGACCGACTTGTTTATTACTAACACAAAAGATCGTCCATGATCAGCCCCCCCCCCCATATATAAGCCCCCCCCCCTTGCATAAGGCCATCAAAAATCGCCCAGGGCTCATAGTCTGAGATTTACAGTATTTGTGCACATGCTTGATTAGTTGAACAGAAGGCAGATGTCTGTGAAGACATGTAGATACAAAAATATTTTTTCTGTTTTTTTTTCCCCTGAACCAAATGAAAGTATTTAATACCTGAACTTATTTAACTGAATGGAAATTAATTTCTCTCCCAAATAAGAGGGCAGAAGGAAATTAGATAATATTTCATCTATTATTGAGTACATTTTGTTTTTCCAACCATATGAAAGAACGACACTTGACAGCCTAATGGCTAATGTTGCATGCTTCATTCAGATTGTGCTTGAATTAATTGAGCTTCGTGAACTTGGTGCTGCCAGATCATTACTTCGTCAGACAGATCCAATGATTATGTTAAAGTCGCAACAACCTGATAGATCCTACATTTGGAAAACTTACTGGCAAGATCTTATTTTGATCCAAGGGAGGTGAGTGGCCATGAATGTTATTGTGGAATTTATAGCTACGGATAGGTGAATGTGACTACCACAGTTCGCTGCAAGGCCATTGTCAAGGAACTGGCCATGAAATGTAAAGATTTAGTTCATTTAAGTTGTGCTGTTTTTCTCGCAGGCATACCCTGAGGGAAGTAGTAAAGAACGAAGAAGAGCCGCAATTGCCCAAGGTATTGCCTTGGAAAGTTACTAGGAAATTAATCCGTAGAAACCGATAATCTGCAACTTTCAGGCAGATCGGTTATCGGCTAATCACATTGACATATATTACCATGTACCGGCCGTCCAATAAATATAATTCTGGCTTTTACTTGTGATATTTACTCTTCTTTGTCAAGAAAAACTATGTGGGTTTGTCAAACAGATTCTCTTTCATAAAGGAACTGTCAGATCTACTTACGCTGTTAGTCATTTACCAGGATACTTTTCCGAAATAAATTGATTACCACTGTAAATTGAGTCAATCTCTTCCTCGACTATCGTAACGACATTTCTGTTACTGGCCTGTTAACTTTTGTAATATTTTGCTAGCATTTTGCCCCAATTTTGAGTGTTAAAAATTCCTGTTAACAAATATCGGTAACCACAGATAAATCGGTTTCCTTTACTTCCCAGCTTTATCCGGTGAGGTGTCGGTGGTTCCACCATCTCGCTTGCTAGCTCTGCTTGGTCAGGCATTGAAATGGCAACAGTATCAAGGACTACTACCTCCTGGTACTTCCATTCATGTGTTCCGAGGCAAGGCAGCTGTACGCGACGAGGAAGAGGAAAAATATCCAACACATCTCAATAAAACTGTCAAGGTAATTATGGATTTGGCAAATTTAAAATTGATTATGCATATGACCAATTTTAAATTGGTTACAGATATGACCGATTTTTATTGGTTATTTTGGGTCATTCAACATTGAGTGACCAAAAGAAATTAAATTTACCATTTGAAATTGGTTGAAAATGCAACCAATTATGTATTGGTCGGAATGACCAATACTGAATTGGACATTTTAACCAATTTGTTTTTATTGTGTATGCTGTATTTTTGTTTTGTAAGGTTATGGACAGTGGCAATAACACACCCTTCCGGAAAGGACCCCTCACTCATTTGGGTACCGTACACCCCTGATCTTGTGAACATTTATAGAATATTTCTCTATACATAAATGTCCTAGTTTGGTTCGAAATCCCATCCAGAATGTGGTTTGTTCTCGCCCGATGGACAGTACTTGGTGACTGGTAGTGTCGACGGTTTTATCGAGGTCTGGAATTTTACGACGGGAAAAATAAGAAAAGACTTGAAATATCAAGCACAGGTAGGTCCAGGGTAAATGAACAAATAATAGAGAGTTTAAGCTTCGCGTTATACGTCAAACGGCAAACGCCAGACAAAGAAAAATTTTACGGTATCAGGCAATAAAGAGTAAATGAACTTGCTGTTTTAAAACTGCAATGCATGATTATTCTTTCGACACAGCAAAGAAAATATGAAACGAAAACGTTCAACGAAAATTTTGCCAAGAAAGTTCGAATCTGCCGTTTGGCGTTCCCGAAAACGCGAAGCTTAAACTCCCTAAAGCCTGGTTCACATATCCCTGCGGTATGCCTGCGACTGTATCATTATGCCTCTACTTACCGCCGAAATACCGGCAAAGTTGAACTCAAGTCAACTTTCCCGGCCTACCGCCGATGTAACTGAGGCACTGGCGGCAATCGGCGAACAAATCTTCACATAATTTACGTTTTAAAGCTAGCACCGATATCGTCGCCGGTACGTCGCAGGCACGTCGCAGGGATATGTGTGAATCAGGCTTTACAGGGCGTCTACAGTAAGTGGGGCCACTTAGAGAACACTAACCAATCACATTGCAGAACAAAAATTGAAAACGGCGCATTAGCCAATCAGCATTAGGCCAAAAAAATGTGAACAAATAAACGAATGTCAAACGGTGAAAATAGACTTGTAAAAGTAAACACTGCAGTTAATGGCTTCCTGAATCTTTCTTTTGATTGGACGAGCTTTAGTTTGATTAGATTGTTCTTTTTGTTTTGCAATGCAATTGGTTAGTGTTCTCTATGTGACCCCACTTACTGTAAACCGATATTACTGCAAATTGGATTTATGAAAATGAGTAAACAGAATGACCAATTTTGGTAATTTTTATTCAGGATAACTTCATGATGAAGGAGGATGCAGTGTTGTGTCTGACATTCAGTCGAGATAGTGAAATGTTAGCCTCTGGTGGGCAGGATGGAAAAATCAAGGTTTGTCTTTTAGACTCTCCCGAGTCACGATGAAATAGAAATTTTAAGTTTTAAAGAAATAAAACAAAACTACTTCCGTCATTTCTGTTTATTGCATGGTCACCACCACATTGAAAAGAATTTCCATAAGTCCTGACCGCGTAGCTCAGTTGGAAGAGCATTGGGCTAGGGTCCAAAGGTCGTAGGTTCGCATCCCACCGTGGCCGGGCATATTTTTCAAGCTCGCCCGGTGTGGATATACACTCAGAGTAACATCACAAATATCATATTCACCTGAGTACACAACACCAACACAGAAAAAAAATCATATTACTAGAATACATTGGTATCGAAGGAACTAGATTCTGTTCCGAAATATCACTTACTCGAGCCGTCCTGACCGCGTAGCTCAGTTGGAAGAGCATTGGGCTAGTATCCAAAGGTCGTAGGTTCGAATCCCACCGTGGCCGGGCATATTTTTCAAGTTTTTTTGTTTTTTTAATTGCTTTTCCATCACTACTGTACAGAAACATACACACACATACACAACTATACATACATAACACAATGACATAAACTGAGTTGATGGTTGGGTATCCGCAACAGCCTGAAACCAATTACTGCGGGCCCAAAACGTTAAGAGACAAATATCAATAACACAAATAACAATTAAACCATAGAGGCTAAAAACAACAGTTCATCGAGTTTTTTAAAGTCCTTGCTCTATTGCATTTCGGGCAAATCGTTTTAAAAGTTCGTACATCATCACAATCGTATGTATTCGTTAATGCAGTATGGTAGTACTCTCGCATTACCGACTTGAATGTGTTGAAGTTCACCATACTCAAGTCAAGTATGACCGTCAATGTGTTCCATGTTCTGATGGTTCTTATCCAGTATCATCTTTGGTAGGTTGTTGTTTTGCACCGCGGGACTTCGTACTTTACACCTTTCGTGTTAGTGGACGATCTTGTATATCTTGTTGTCTTGGCGTGCAAGGCAAAGGACGAACTGGTAATGCCATGAGTTACTTTGAAGAAATGAATCATATCAAGGTATTCATGTCAGTAACATATGGGCAGTAGATGGAGAGTTTGCAATCTGGATTTGTAATTTACTGAACTAATAAATGGAAGATTAAGAATGTATTTTGTTGCACGTCTTTAAGGTTTTTCTAGTTTGAGCAGAAGTTCGGTAGATTGAGGTGTCCAGACTTGCGTCGCGTAACCAAGATGTGATCGTACCAGTGACAGGTAAATGGTTCTTCTTGTTTTAATGCTGTTAATTGTTCGTGTGTTCCGTCTGATGTAGCTAAGCATTTTATTTGCTTGTCCACACTGTTCGTTGACATGCTTGTTCAATGTCAGATCGGAAGATATCCAGACACCAAGATCAAGTTCATGCTTAATTGATGCTAGTGGAGCGTCATTCATAAAATAGGTGGTAGGGATTGGATTGGTTTTACGGGTAATGGATTGTGCCTTGCATTTTGCTTCGTTGAATTGTAAGCCAGATTCAGATGACCAGATCCCCAAGTTAGTGATATCTTCCTGTAACTTTATTGCATCATTGGGCGATTGTATTGCTTTGAAGACTTTGGTATCGTCCGCAAACATTGCAACACGACTTGACTTCACATTGCTTGGCAGATCATTGACGTAGAGGAGGAACAATGCTGGACCAAGTATTGAACCTTGCGGTACACCACACGTGACAGGAAGTAGGTCTGACGTTGCTCCTAACACTGTAACGCGTTGTTTACGATTTTCTAGATAGCAACGAACCCATCTGAGGAGATTACCTCCAAAACCATAGTCTTTCTGCAGCTTTCGTATTAATACATCATGATCGACCTTGTCGAATGCCTTTGACATATCCATATAAATCATGTCTATATGTCCTCCACTGTCTAAACACGATCCAACGTAGTCAAGAGTGTCGATGAGGTTTGATATGCAAGATCTCCCGGCCATGAACCCATGTTGACACATGTTAAGTTCGCCCGGTGTGGATATACACTCAGAGTAACATCACAAATATCATATTCACCTGAGTACACAACACCAACACAGAAAAAAAATAATATTACTAGAATACATTGGTATCGAAGGAACTAGATTCTGTTCCGAAATATCACTTACATGTACTCGAACCGTCCTGACCGCGTAGCTCAGTTGGAAGAGCATTGGGCTAGTATCCAAAGGTCGTAGGTTCGAATCCCACCGTGGCCGGGCATATTTTTCAAGTTCGCCCGGTGTGGATATACACTCAGAGTAACATCACAAATATCATTTAGAGAAGTTATAACGAAATTACTGTTGCATTTCAAGCACTTGTTATTATATGATATGCCCCCTGCAACATCAATACACGTGCATAATACACGTGCTCTCATATCATAGAATATATATTATCATTTTAGAATGGCGGACATGGACGAGCGGAGACTTTTGTGAAATCGTGTAGACTAGAGTGTATTACAACTGAGGTTGATAGTATTATAGCACAGTGCTTTATCTATCAAAGATACGGAGCGATGTATACATGAATAGATGCCAGTGGATAGTTTTGATATAAAATTACAAGTCAGCAGCTGAATTATATCAGCGAGCTTATTCTTGTATTATTATATCGCGGTATAACCCGCGGAAAGGAGAGACCACTCGCAGTCTATACCAGCTAGCTTATTCTTGTATTATTATATCGCGATAGAGCAAGGTTAACATGGCCCAATAAATAGTAAATAATAAAGTAAGATTGAAATTTTGCTCCAGAGGTAACATGCCAGCCAAGCCGGCGAGAGCCAGCTAGTGAACTATAAATGTCTGTGTATAAACTATCGAGTGTTTGCGGTGAACTATAATATTTTTAATAGCAGAAATTTCTGTACTCGGTGACAGCGTAATCTGTAGTCAGTAATGTCAGTTCGTATTGTTTCCGAGACGTTTTGTAAAATCAGTCATTCCAAGCTTTTATCAAACTATTGGTATTTCTCACTTTAATATGCAGTTATGGCAATTTCATTGATAAACTGTAAAATATTGTATTGGCATGTACTAAAAAGCGAAATGTCTATCTACGCAGAATATTCATCATACTGTATATTCTAGCATGCCCAACCCAGACTGCCCCTTTTATATAAATGTAGTCTAAATATTCGTCAAAGTATATAAGTGAGAGTGCTGTGTTATTTGACAAAGAAGTTACGCAAGCAAGTATCAACACAAATACAAAGTTGTAAATTCGGGTTGACTGACTTTTAATGGCTAACGCGCCACCAGAAGATCTTTCAACCTACGAATTTGATCCTTGTTTCCCTTGCCCATTGGAAGAGCAGCCAGAGACCACGTTATAAAAAAGGACCATGCCAGCCAACCGACGTAGATTATCCAAAAGACAGATTTAATCGAAAATTTCTCTCATCGTGGATGAGTATTCAAAGTCATCTGATATAGCTTTTGTTTCTACTGCCGAGTTTTCAACGGACAGGTATATAACACATCGTATATTTTGAGTAAACACGTCTGGCGATATTACATTTGAAACAACTGATCGTTAGAGTCAATGATAAAGATATAATTATTTTGTATATTATACAACCTCTAAAACTATTATATCATTTATTTATTTGTAGGTCTCGTTCAAAGGGGGGGCCCGCATTCATCAAAACTGGATTTAATAACTGGAAAAAAAGTGAGGCTTTTAAGAAAGACGAAAGTTCCGAGTGCCACAAGAACTCTCTCAAGTCGTTTCGCATTTGGAAAAGCCACAAACCGGTAGATCACCAACTTAGCGAAGATGCAGAGAGAAGAGTCTTACCGTCAGCTAAAAGTATGTTTTTCAAGTCAATGTTCTTTTTGCCTTGCTGTATTGTATATTGAATCAACGAACATTCGAATTCCTCTGAATCTGTAATGTCATTCCTTTCTAATGTTGCTTTGTATTTTTAGGTTAAGAAAAATCGGACTATAATTGGAAAAATTCTGGGTGTTGTTCGATTGCTGGGGAGACTTAATTTACCCTTCAGAGGCCATCCGGAAGGCGAAGTTCACTAAACAACGGCGTATTTAAAGAATTTATTGAGCATATGGCAACGGTTGATCCTGTTATGGAAGATCATCTTAAAAACTGCGCAGGTAAACCAATATATTTTTATCACAGCTGGCGACTTTGTATATGTACTGAATTTTGTCTAATTATCTTTTTACATAATTAACTTACAAAAACTTTAGGATCTGATTTGAACTAGGCTTGTGTCTACGCGATGGTTAGTTTATATAAATCTTTTCAAAATACACGACCTTACTATAATGAAGTCGGTTTGTAATAAAATAATATATTTAAATGATTAATGTGAATGTCCTAGATCCGTCCTCGCTTTCCTTGCTCGATACAACAGTACTTGTGTTCACTGTCCCGTGACTAGATCATGTGACCTGTACGTCACAATACTATATCCCTCCTTTCCTTTTAGAATAAAACATTCATAATTAACAACTCAACAACTAAAACTTCAAGTTTGTATAGGTTCATACTATGTCTGTGAACTATTATAAAATTCTGGACTTCTGTTGCGAGTTGGATATCTGCGCGTCAATTCGGTGTTACCTAAACCACAACACTACGGAGGATTTGCTCCGTAGCGTTGCAAATCCTCCGTAGTGTTGTGGTTTAGGTACCTGTAATTCGGTGTTAGGCATATCACCATGAAAATCCTCGATAATTTGATCTTGTGGTTCAAGGTTTGGGTTTGGGATTTGTTTAAACACTGAAACATTTCTGGTAATGTTGCCGCTATCTTCGCTAGTCGCAGTGATCATTGTCCCTTTTATTTCTGTTACTCTGTATGGCGTTTTACCAAATGGGGTAGATTATTTTTCTTTTGCTGTCGGACTAAGACATAATCTCCTATTTGAAGATTAATGTTCTTTGCATGATCTTCTCCTTTCTCTTAGAGTCGTTGTTGATAGCTTTTTCATGGCTGTCTTCGATATCTGAGGGCATGGGGTCTAACCGGTCCACACTTGGCAGTTTATTCCGAATTTTTCGATTGAATGGAAACTCTGCCGGGCTGATACCAGTTGTGCAATGCGGCGTTGACCTGTAATTCAAAAGAAAAGTATCTAACTCATCTTGCCATCTTCTTCCTTCGATATGGGCGGCTCGTGCAGCTTTTTCTAATGTGCGCATGAAACGCTCCGCTTCGGCATTAGCTTGATCTAGCTTGCGGCCAGTAAGGGGTGATTTTCCTGTGGCGAACACCATTTTGATTTAGAAAAGCATCAAAATCTGCAGCGTTAAATGGGGGCCCATTGTCGCTTGTCAATTCATCTGGGTAACCGTGTCTGGCGAATATTTTTTTTTGAGACGCGAAACAACTGCTGTAGTGGTCGTACGTTTCATTATTTCTACCTCCACATAGCGAGAGTAACTGTCAATAACGACTAGAACAGTTTCTACTGTGGGAAATGGACCACAAAAATCAGCGTATACTACGCTCCATGGTTTGGATGGTATATCAGTCATGATTAACGGCGTAGGCGTAATAGTGCTTTAGTTTTTGCTATACCTTGGTGCCCTTCATGAGCAATGGCCAAAGTTCTACTCTGAAGAGACTTTGGAATAATAATTCGAGTGTCACGTATGTAAAAGTATACCATTGTTAGTAATAGACAGTTCATCCTTTAATTTATGATAAGCTGTAACATACCTGCAGTTTGGATCATTTTTTTCATACCAGTGTCCTGTCTGCACTGCTTTGATCACAGCTTGTAACTCAGAATCAGTACTTGTCTCAGCAGCAATCTCCTCTAGAGCCATTGATTTGGGGACAGCATGGCTCTCAATAAAGTTGATATACTTGTCCGCAGTGTTAGGAGACCATTCACAGGTTTCTGTTGGTTGACGGGACAACACATCACCAGGGTTTGACGATCCTGGTCGGTATTGCACTTGGTACAGGTACTGCTGCATTCGGAGAAGTCATCTCTCAATGCGTGGTGGTGGTTTGGATTTAGGGCTATAAATCAGTTCAAGTGGCTTATTGTCAGTGTAGAGGGTAAATTCTTTACCTACAAGATACAAGTGGAAGCGTTCACAGCCCCAAACCACTGCAAGGGCCTCTTTTTCTGTCTGCGAGTAGCGGCGTTCAGTGGGGGTAAGGGTGCGACTTGCATATGAAATGTTGCGTATGGTGCCATCCTCTTGTATCTGAGACAGTATGGCCCCAAGACCGACAG
>CACRXK020009321.1:0-19325 GCA_902702795.2 Paramuricea clavata
ATTAATTTTATCTGCGAGGTCTGGTCCGATGTTTGAAAAGTGATCGTTAAACGCATCAGCAATTTTGCTAGGGTCATTAATTAATACGCCATTCAAATCAACCTCGCCAATGTGAGGGCTTTTCCTATTTTTAGAAGTAAGTTCATTAATGATCTTCCAGGTCTTATTAGGATTGTCTTTATTATCATTGAAAGAATTTTTGAAATAGGCTTGCTTTGCGTAGAAAATTTCAGAATTAACAAAATTACGCATTTTCTTAAAAGAAAGCCAATCTTGAGTATCGTTGGAACGAATTGCTTTAATTTTTAGGACATCTCGCCTATGCATTTTATCTTTCAAAAGAGATGTGATCCAAGGCGATTTAATAGCCTTAACGCGCTTAGCTCGAATTGGGGCGTGCTTATCTGCGACAGAATTGAATGTGGCTTTCCAAGCATGCCACATGTCATTAGGGTTTTCGTACTGATTGATATAGTTCCAACTCTGTTGACTAATATCATTACGAAATTTAGTAGAATCAAAGTTTTTAAACTTTCTGTAGTTTATTGAAGAATGTACCCCCGTCGATGAACCCACAGAAAGTTTGCGAAAGGCGTAAATAAGACTATGATCGCTTATACTCACATGAGAAACACCAGAGCAAACAACCTTGTCAGGAGTATTTGTGAAAATATGATCTAACAATGTTGAAGAGGAGTCTGTGATCCGAGTAGGTTCATTTATAAGCTGAGAAAGATTATATAAATCGGCAATATCCATGAGTGACTTCGAATCATGATCTAAGACTGTAGAGCTCAAATCACAGTTGAAGTCGCCCATGAGGTAATACTCGATATTTTCGGAATCGAGCATATCTAGAAGAATTTCAAAATAATTAAACATTGCTACAGGCGAATTAAGAGGCCTGTACCAAGTGGTAATAAGAAAAGGCCTGGCTCTAGGTTTATTAACTGAAATACACAGGTTTTCCAATTGCTCAAAAGATAGATCATGCCGAACTGAAAAATTTATACAGCTACGAATATAAAAACAAACCCCCCCGCCGAATCTACCATTGGAATCTCTATCTCGCCTAACAATTTCGTATCCAGGTATATGTACTTCGTTGTCACCAACCGTAGAGTCAAGCCTTGTCTCATTGTTAGCTATAAGAGTATATCATGAAACTGTGAGTGTACACTAAGCACAGCTATCATGCTATGTTTCAGTATATTTCTTATCTACAGTATACAATTCAGCATTTGAAAACCATCCTTGTATGCTTGCATGCACTAGTACTCAGTAAACTTTATAAGCAGAAACATGATGTTATTCAGGTCTCAAACTGTTATAGCTAAGTGTCTAATTGTAATAATACAGTACATACAGTATGCAAATACAGTATGTTTCTCATCAGATTAATAACTGTCTTCAATGTATGTACATATTTCTCCATAATTCTACAACAACTTTAAAGTTTCATTTTATAAATATTGTTATATAGCTGTATGAATATTTTAAAAGCTAAAACGTTGCTGACGAGATGTTCTTACGAAAATATTTTAGTTAATTAGTTGTTACCAACGTTGTTGACAAAGTAAAATTTGCTGAAGTTCCCTCATCTCATATTTTTTGATAACTTGGTCTATTTGCTTGAACTCTAGCGCTTTTTTGGCATATTTTACGGCATCGTTCGAATTATTATACCAGTTGTGCGCAATAGCTAGTGATGCATAGACTGTTGCCTTGCATGCGTTTGGCTCGTCACTGTCAGAAAGTTTCTCGACTGTTTCTCGAGCTGTTTCTAGATGTATAATAGCTTCATTTATACGGTAACAAAACGTCAGACATTTCCCAAGGTTTTTGAGTAGAAAAACGTGTTTTTCACTGACGTTAAGCCCCAAATTTTCACGCATTTCTTTCGCCAAGGTATACATTTCCTCAGCTTTGTCGTTATTTCGGACTGTCAGAAATTGATCTCCAAGATATTTGTAGCATGCTGATGTTAACTCGTGTTCACCTAGATCGTCTTGAGACAATTTAAGAGCTTCTTCATAAAACGTTTGTGCTATTTTCTTTGATTTTTCCGCAGCCTCTCTTTCTTCACGAACATATTCACCAGTGGCAATCTTCTTCCATATAGTTCCAAGATTTAATAACGAGAAAATCTTATCTGCTTTTTCCACGGACGTTTCGGTTGATGTATTCCTTAGGTTCAACGATTTTTCAAACTGTTCCCTTGCATTTATCTGAAGCTCTAGACGTTGTTTATCAAATTCACAGCTTTCGGATTTACGTGATAAGTATCTCCCGTACTGGTAATAATAATGAGCACAAAGTAATTTGTCATCCTTTAAATCTTGAGAGTGCATTTGAAACTCTTCCTTGATTGTTTCCATCATATTAAAGTACTCGCCGGCCGTACCAATTGATTTGCACCGTTCTCGGCCTGCTAACAGACATTTAAACTCTATTTTTATTGCATACTGCTTCCTTTCCTCGGCCAGTTTTGCGCACAGTTGTAGGAAATTGTCGACAATGTATTCCGGGATAATAGTTCTAACGAAGATGGTAAAGAATCTGGCTGAAGTGGTGTAAATGTTACTTGTGGTAAGGCAATTAGAGATGTCGGAGGTGGTGTCATTGTGCTGACAACAAATTTTAAGCACGTTGTGGATGTTGTGTGCTTCCTTCTTCAGAGCTTCTCTGTTAGATTTGTATCCGTTTTTGGAGTAACTCATTATGATCCAGTCGTGGCTTAACTTCAGGTAGTGTCCAACCATTAACGCTTCCGTCCGTACTCCTTCCTTCTTCCTATCTAGTTCATCCCTTAAAAAGAACTTGATCAAGAGATGAATCGAATATCGACGCTTGTGTAGTTGTTTAATCAAGTTTCGGCAAACTAGATTCTTTAAGATGCTTTTGATGTGTAAATTCTCTTTATCAACAACTGTTCTAGCAGCATCTTCATCAAAGCTTCCATCAAATACAGCCAAACGGACAACAGTTTCTTTATGTTCATTGTCTAACATTTCGTAAGAAATGTTGATAGCTCGATTTACATACTGGTCACGCTCAGGGCATCTCAGAGTCTTCATTGGCTGATTTTTTAGGTGCTGTAATAATTCATCGGAATTTTCAAAGTCTTCAACTTGAGAACCTGCGATACACATGGCAAGAGGTATTTTGCCACATAGGTTTGCCAAAGTTTGCAAAAAATTATTATCGTCTTTATGTTCAGGACACTGTTCTCCTAAAAGCGAAATGCATGAATCATCGTCCATCTCGCTAACCTGGACTTTAGCAGTTGAGAGATCAGGAATTTCGTAAGATGTTCTGGAAGTCGTGACAATCTGGCAATGCTGACTGGAATTCTTTCGCAATAGGCGAACAAACGCGAAGAAAGCAGTCTTTCCTTCAAGTAGGTTGTCGATATCGTCCATGACAAAAATTACTTTGCTTTTGATATTTTTCAACCAAAGAATCAGTGCTGACTTAGGGTTATCTTCATGATTAACACCTACATCGCGACATAGTCTTAGGATCATTTCATCTACACTGGTTGCGGTGCTTAAATGAGAGAAAATTACTGGAATGTTGTGCTCCTCACTGAGCTTATGCGACACCACGACGGCGATTGCAGTCTTACCGAATCCAGGTCCGCCATGAAGAGACACAACAGCTTTTCTTTCGTCGTGCAGAAAAGAAATAACTTTTTGAATTTCGGCTTCACGAGCAGTGAACATTGGAAGCTTATCTGGCAAGCAATTTGTTGGCTCTCTGGTAGAAAATTGCCCCTCATGGGTAGCAAACAAATCCATTTTTGCGGCCTATTAGATTTTTCCTTTCGTCTCAGTGCGATGAAAGATCTTATACCTAAAAAGAAAATAGGAAAAGTGGAACCGTTTTAAAGAGCATAATTTATAATAAAAAGGGAGTACTTTATTTGGTTTATACTAAAAGATCTTTCAAAATGTGAAGTAACCCTTTCAAGATTTTTGCGTCCCATGTTTGTTTGTTCAGATAAAATTCGTTAATTATAAAATAATAATCACGAAACGTTGAACACAATGGATAAGTGGATCCTGTATACCGATGATGTTTTCAACAAAAATCGTTGAGAAAAGCATGGGTTTATCTTCCCTTGCAAAGTACTAAATCCATAAAATACGGAATCTCTTTTGGAACGTTTCATACATGTTGAAATATTAATACGCAAAATTTGAAAATATTTGTACACAATAAATCCAGCGCAACAAAAAATCGCAATTCATTAAGGAGACTGTGACGTTTGCCGAGTTTACAGATCTTAATATCTTGATTGCCTTAATTATCTCTATAATCTTATGCAAATTTGCACGAATGTTACACCATGTGCCTTTGAAACCCGAGATAGGTGCCAAAGTCATCTAACACTTGCCTGCGTGTAGTAATCTTAGCGGACTTAAAAAAGAAAACTTATTGTGTTTTAGATAGCGCCCTAGATAAAACAACCGCGATCCGCTATGACCGCAGTGACTATGAACGCAACTCGCGTATTTATCCGAGGTACTGTTGCAAATTTGGCTACTTCACTTTCATTTATAATTTACTTGAAGCTATGGCGGGCAGAATGTGAGAAATATAAACTATTCTTGGAAATAATTTTGTCACGTTATGTCAAGGCGACTAGTCAAGTGGACTACATAATGAAAATAGAAGGTATCTGTGTCATTATTTCATGTATTTAGTTGTACATAATTATAAATAGAGTATTAGTTATATCATATCGTAAAATGTCGCGCGACAAGTCTGCAGTTTATGTCCAGATTAATATGTTGACAGAAGTGCTCTTTCTGAATATTTGTGTTGATTTACCGACAAAATTCGTAATAAAAGCTTTGGCAGGCAAATTTGTTGCTTTTACTATATTATATCCTCTTTTGCACTGATTTTATGTATTTTGATACGACTCAATGAAAGCATAACACCTTATAAAAGGTAATATATAATGTAATATAATATAATACACATGTACAGAGAACACAATCGCTACGCTAAAAAATGTTATGTGATAAAAATTAATAAGATAAAATGTGTCATAATTACTTTGCTTAGCCAAGCTATGTATTTGTTCAACAGTGTTCTCTCCTATTGTAGCTAATGAATTCAATACATTCTTCGCTTCAATTGAAGAGAACACTGTTGAACAATTACATCGCTTGGCTGAGTAAAGTAATTACGATCTTAACAACCAGTCCTTTGCCCCCAGGCAGTACCCCCAAGAACAGAAATTTTCGTTTAGAGCAGTGAAATATGAAGAAGTTGTAAATTAAATTAATTAAGTCAATGCCAGTAGGTAAAGTCCCAGGGAATGATAAATTAACAGTACGCGTTCTAAAAAACGGCCTGCCTTTAATTCTTCCTGTATTCACATCTATAGTATTATAAACGACTCTTATTAACACTGGAATTTTCCCTGCAATCTGGAAAATGGCTGAAGATAGGCCCATTTTAAAGCCAGGCGACCATGAAGTACGGGATAATAATTGTCGTATATCACTTTTACCGATACTCTCTAAGGTATGTGAACGAACTGCATTGAAACAATTCCTTCCAGATCTTGAGTTACACGAAGGAATATAGGCGAAGTAGAGTGGTAATAGGAAATTTCACTCCACCGAAATGTCTTTAATACAAGTCATATACACCAAGCTGATGCCTTTTAAATGCTATTGATCAACAGAAAATAACTGCAGTGGTCCTTTTGGGCATGAGTTAGGCGTGGTATCCCACGGTAATTATTTTTAGGAAATAACGAAATTTAATTTCTGCCAGGTATATTAGTTATTTTATGCATAATTAGCAGTTGACCCGGGGTGGTGCATGGTCATTTTCTGCTTGAATATTATACTTAGACAATACCAATAACCACCCCCAAAAGCAACCCTTCTAAACACTATAAACACTACAGAAAGGCTGTCGCTTTTGCTTTTCGGAAGTTAGAGCTATGTCAATACTGCCGTTACAGGGCGTGGTCATTTTCAGGACTTTCGTTCCTGATTCAGGTTTTGGCGCATATTCTATGTTGACCGCCACGGTCATTTTACCCTAAAAACAGTTGAGATTACTTGTGGTAAATGAAACGCATACAAACTCCTATATAGGTCCTAGACTTTACGGAAGTACGAAGTTCGTATGAAATTATATTTCAAAAAGACCGCCATCTTTGTTGTTATCAGGATTTGAAGAAACGCAATTGATAAAATACCGCCCGTGGACAGCACGCCTGTTTGAATCAAAATTAAATATACACCTGTTTTAGTCGACTAAAATATGAATTTAATTTCTGCTCATGAAAAGCTAGTACGGAATCTAAACTGGGCCCTAATACGAAAGTTGAAAAAATGTACAAAACTGCTAGAAGTACATGCATGCACCAACATCTCGCCCTTTCTTTACAGAACGGCTATAATTCCAATTATACAAGGGGTTGGGGTTATATGAGTGAACGAAGGGAGAAATATATGAGAATACAAGCTGTATAGCTTACCTATTTGTGTTTCGGATCACCTTTTAACACTAGGTGTCACCCCCAAAGTAAACAAAAATGTAGATGATACACCCCCTGAAAGGCGCCATCCCATAATCACCCAGTGGCTTTTTAACACTAATCGTGTTCACCACTCTGGGAGGGTACATGACACTGATCTATTATTGATCAGTGATTACATGGGTGGGAACTCATATATTTCTCCCTTCGTTCACTCATATATAACCCCAATTATACTAACATGCTTACAGCCCTTGTATAATTGGAATTATATTTCATAAACTCCGGTCGAAATATATGAGAATACATGCGGTGGATTTCAACACTCGATGAGTAGCGAAGGGATGTAAATGTTAAGGCGTTTAATTTTTACTTTTTTTATAAACAAGTATATTTACACGCCTCGATAACATAATAAACAACAATAATTACGAAAGTACTGCATGTCCAAAGCTTGTCGAGAAAACTGGTCTATAATAGAACTGTTGAAAGGTTGATGGATTAGACCAATCAGCCATGTTTAAAATTTCTTGCAATGGCACAAAGGCTTTGGCTGCTGCGGATGTGGCTGCGCCTCTGACTGAATGTGTCTTGAAGACAGACGTATCAACCCCCGCTTCTTTCAAAAATGAACGACTCCAACGAGCAACAGTGGCAGTGATCACTGCCCGATGAGGTTTAATATGCGAGATAAAGAGAATATTAAGTTCTTCCACTGACGGTGGCCTAAAGCCTTTTGTGAGGGACAAATAAGTTTTAAGGCAGTCCACCGGACACAAAGCAACATCTTTTGCGAAACTGGAAAAGAAAGCCGATACAGTTTCGTCTGGACGAGATGTCTTTGTTGGTGTTGTCAATGTGAAGACAGCACCTTCTGGGGAAAGTCGATGATGGTTAATATCAAGTTTTGCCAGTGATGAAACGCGCTTAGGACAGGTAAGCGCTAACAAGGTTGCCAGTTTGAGAGAAAGTTGCTTTAACGATAACGAAGAATTGCTGCCCATATGTTCTGTTACCTGGCGAACGTCCCATGTATACGAATAACGCGGCTTTGGGGGCCGATGGTTGAGGATACCCTTCATGAGATTGAGAACATAAGGGTGTTGCCCCACCACATAACCATCAATCTTGGGATGTGTGGAAGACAAAGCAGAACGCAATACATTGATGGATCGATATTGAAGACCGTCGTAGAAAAAATCAGCAAGAAACGACAGTATGTTATTCAGGGATGCTGAAATAGGATCAATTTGTCCTGAAACACACCAGCTGCACCAGCGTTTCCAGCTGGATTCGTATGTTTTTTGTGTGGAAAGTCGAGTTGCTGAGACGAGTAGTTCGGTAACGTTTCTCGAAATGCCCCCTGCTTGATATCGTTGCTGGAGATATGAAACCCGCCCAGATGAACTCGTGAGATCATCGGATGAATTTGTTGAGGATCTGTCGGGTTTATCAGAAGTTTTGTTGAGGTTGGTAGACGAATTGGTTGCTGCACCAGCAGACTGAGCAGTAGTGGCCACCAAGGCTGAGCTTGCCATAGTGGGGCCACTAGAACAATTTCTGTCTTGTTCGAAACGACCTTGTTGAGAACTCGCGCAATTAAGTTGAATGGGGGGAATGCGTAACCCGCTAGGTGTTTCCAATTCACGCTGAATACATCCGAATGAAGAGACTGGGGATCTGGCCTCCAGCTTATGTAAGTCGTCAGTTGATGGGTAAGTCGCGAGGCGAACAGATCTGTGGAGCAGCCCTTCAGAAAGGGGCGGATAATTATCGGGTCTAACATCCAGTCGCTGTTGTCCCAAAATCCTCTCGACTCTCGATCTGCAACCACATTGGTTTTCTCCGGAACATGGTATGCTATTATGTACAGATCGTTCTGAATGCACCAGTTCCAAAGTTAAAGCGTTACCTGGAGGAGTTCTGGGAGTGAGTGCCTCCCTTGTGATTGACGTAAGCCACTGCGGTTGAGTTGTCCATGTTCAGAGATACTATTTTCGAATGTTCATTCTTCATAAGAGATTGCATTCCCAGCATAGCACCTTTCAGCTCGAGAACATTTATATGTAACAGCTTCTCTGTGGCTAACCATCTCCCGTTGGTCTGAAACTTGCCGCAGGCAGCCCCCCAGCCCTTCGAGGAGGCATCCGTGAAGATTGTAATGTCTGGTGTAGGGGGAATAATTGGGCTGCCATTGACTTTCTCTAAGTTCTGGAGCCACCAGTTGATTTCCTGTTTGGATTGAAAGCATAAAGACACTAGGGTTTCGTAATTGTGCTGTGATTGGTTCAGACCTTTGATTAGGAGGGCCTGTAAGTAACGGAAATGAAGAGGTGCTTTCCAAACTGCTTGGCGGTATGACTCGAGCAGTCCCAATAATTGGGCTAAAATTCGAAGAAGAACCTTCGATCCTGAGCGAATCTGACGACATAGTGTTAGTAGTTTCTGCACCTTTTCTGGGGGCAGAATGAAGAGCATTGTTATCGAATTGATCGTAAAGCCAAGAAATGTGATTATCCGAGTTGGGATTAGTGCCAACTTCTCTTTGTTTATTATAAAACCCAGAGATTCCAGGAGATTCATGGCCATCTGAGTGAATAGACGGGTCTCCTGTGGGGTTGATCCGATGATGAGCATAATTATCGTCCAAGTACAGGACTAGGCGGATGCCCCGTTTCCTTAAGAAACCTGCTACTGGTTTCATTAAGCGGGTGAACACCGATGGTGCTATATTTAGACCGAATGGAATAGAACAGAACTGGTACGCTTTGTTTTGCCATAAAAATCGAAGGAATTTTTTACTCTGTGGGTGTATCGACACCGAAAGGTACGCATCCTTCAGATCTAACTTCGTCATGAAATGACCTTGCTTCAGGAGAGCCTTTACTGTAGTCAAGTACTCCATTTGAAAGTGAGGGGTTTCGATAAAGCAATTTAGGGGGCTCAGATCTATAACTGGACTCATATCCCCGTCCTTTTTGGGAACTAAAAATAACCGACTGTAAAAACCGTCTTTTGTAAAGGGAACCTCGCATATTGCCCCTTTCGCTAGCAGGTTTTGAACTTCCTGCTCTAAAATTGGAACTGACTCCGGAAGTGTCTTTGTCACTTGTGGCGACGTTTGAAATGGAACACAACGAAAAGGAATGTTTATTCCTGTAACAATTTCTAACAGCGCAGGGTCGGAGGTTATAGTTTTCCATTGTTCGATGAATTGTGGGAGTTTCGCTGCTGTGACTGTTGAAACCGAGGGGGACGGAAAAATTTTTGCTTCTGGCGAAAATTTTGATACTTTCCGTTTTTTGGAAAAATATTGTGATTGTTGAAGAGGCCGGATATCGCGACCTGTAACCGGGTTTAGGTTTGTCAAACTTAGGTACCGGTGCCAAATTCTTGGCGAGACCACGGGATAATTCTGCCTCTTTAGACGAGATGGAAGGAAAATCTTCACCAAAAAGCAATTTCTTTGCATTTAGCAATGGTTGAGTAGCTAGGTTAATTTTGGATTTGTTTATTGAAGCAAGTACTTTCTTGCGACGTAATATAGACAATTGTGTATTTGCAGAACCCAGGAGACAAAGAGTTTGTTCCAATATTAATTTGAGATCTGCCGGCTTTAGGCTATTATCTTGCTCGAGTTGATCATGCAATGTGCATAATGGGCCGGTAGCGTTAAGCATGGCACGTTGACTAACTGCGATCTCTTTGTCGCGTTCTTGTATGAATTTTTTGTTTTGAACCGCGACATGTTGAAGCATGGGAGGGTCAAGAGTTGGGGCTACAAGAGCATCAACTGAAGGAACAGCTTGTTCCTCTAGTATGTCGCATACTTGATCAATTGTTAATTTTCGGCGGAAATGTTTTTCCAGAAAATTTGTAAATTCATCTGATGGGGACCACGAAGTGGCCGCAATCTCAGGGTCGTATATCATAAAGTGAGCATTAAGTGTTGACGAAAGCCGACAAGCCGAATTTGTTGGCTAAATAGCCGGGTTTGGTGGCTGAATAGCCGAATTTGGTGGCTGAATAGCCAAAACTGGTGGCTGCAAAGCCAAATCGTCTTGTTGATCCCAACTTGAGCGGTCGAAATCGTTTCCCACCCGTTCGAGAGTTTCGAGAACTTGGTCGTCTTGGAGGGATTCAGAATCGCCGTTAAGCGTGTAGTTGTTTTCTAAGCTTGCTATTCTCGTAGTACACGAGTTTATGTCGGATTTAGATCTTTAACACATTCAAAATAGTACTCAACGTTTCCTGGTTGTCGTCACTAGAGCGAGAAGACTTCTATTTCTTCGACTGTGACCTTTGATGCGAAGATTCTGGCGAACGAGAACGCTTACGATGACGATGGCTCGACATAATTTGTAAAATATATGGAGGTATCTGTAGGTCCTCTAAAAAATGAATAAATTGCCTAAAGAACGACAAAAAAGCGACCAAAAAACCCTCTATATTAAAACTTACCTGTTGGTGAGCGAAGCACAAGGTAAAAAAGCCACTGGAGGATTATGGGATGTCGCCTTTCAGGGGGGTGTATCATCTACATTTTTGTTTACTGTGGGGTGACCCCTAGTGTTAAAAGGTGATCCGAAGCACAAATAGGTAAGCTATACCGCATGTATTCTCATATATTTCGACCGGAGTTCATGAAATATAATTCCAAAATATTTTTATAACCTGAAGTACTTCATGATTGGAAACAACTGTAATTGCTATGGTAACATAAACATAATATTTTTAGTTTTAAAAACTACGAAATTCTTAAATTCAACCTAAAAGGCCAAATAATTAAATAAGGTAAAATTCAGAATCATTAACTTTCAAATTCTAGATGTAATGTTTGCCTTTATTTGGCGTTTGGATTCATTTTAATGTAGAATTAATGTACAAATAATCTTATCAAGAAATGTAGAAATAATTTGTAAAGAAATTTCGCGGGTTGATGTAGGAGGAGCCCTACGGTTCAAAATCGTCAAAGCAAATCAGAGAGTTAATCCCGTGTCAAACAAGGATGAGAGTGCATGAGAATTGGCAGTACGCAGCCTGCCTTAGTTAAACTGTTCTTAACATTGTCTTGTATATTTTTCGTTAAAACGTATAGTTTGAAAAGTTCGTCAAAACGTATAGTTTGAATCGAACGTCTTAATCAAGATGTTGAGATGTCCTATGTAACAATACCTGACTGACAACGCTCATCAACTCTCGTCTTGGTTTTATCGTAGCTTTACATTTAATTTTGCTAAATGAAATGGCGCAAAAGTATGAAAAACACATTTTACTATTAATAATTATCATATATATAGGCCCCTAATTGCTGCATTTGGTACGGCTCATGACAAGCACGATTGTATGAAACAACCCATGCTTCAGTCGTCAAACACGTCTGAACAAGGCGAATAATTTACTTCTGCATGCCGTGCATAATATAAAGTAGAGTGCTTATTTGATTCAGACGCCGTGCTTCTTATGCACTTATTAATTCGGTTCTTGAACAGTACGTCTAATCCGGGCATTATAATTAAATAGTGTTGAAAGATCATCTCATTAATGTTGTCATATTTTTTAAAGTCCTTTTATTGCTTTCTCATGAAATTTTTGTTGGGAAATTATTATTATATGGATATAGTCGAAAGACTTACCTTACTTTCCAAAAATAAAAAGACTATGTGACTGCAATTCTGTTAATTAATCAAGATTGCAATAGGAGCCGTTCAAACCTTATGACTGCTTTCCACTTAAGCATTTTTCATACCTTCGTATACAGCTATTTCAATTAAGGTTGTCCGCGAGCAAAGCGGAAAATCGAATACGAGGGCGAAAGGCTACTTGGAATCGCTAACAAATTAATGAATTTTCAAAGCGATTCCCAGCAGCATTTCGCGCTCGTATTCGACTTTTTCGCTTTGCTCGTGGACAACATACATACATACATCAACTTTATTTAAACACGGAAAATCATCAGTATAGTTATTTACAAAAATATTAAAATATTTTAAAAGGAGCAAAAAGAAATATAGATACTGTTCTACCTGATTGCCGTGTGGGAGTCAGATCGATTATTTATTAAGAAGGCTTCTAAACCTGTCTTAAATGCAGCGAGCGAGGTTACTGATCTAAGAGATTCTGGCAGGCCATTCCATAAAGAGGCTCCACTGTAACTGAAGGAGCGTTTCAAATAATCTGTGCGTGGTTTTGGGACATAAAGTTTACCATAAGAATCGCTCAGGTTATAAACACTCTCACTGGGAGAAAACATCTCTTGTAAATAGAATGGTGTATGTTTATTAATAGTATTAAACATGAGGATTGCCTTTTGCTTTAATCGCTTAGTGGACAATGATTCCCAATTAAGTTCTTCAAGAAGAGAACTTGATGAAATATCATAAGATGAACGGGTAATAACACTGGCGGCCCTATTCTGTAATTTTTGTAATTTTTCGCTTTGCTTTTTACCTAGGCCATCCCAAACAGGGGCACAATAGGAAAAATAGGGCTCCACCAAACTTTGGTAAACTCGAATTGCAGTTTCTGTGGTAATAAAATCTCTCATTCGTTTGAGAGCACCGATACCCGAAGAGATTTTTTTGGTGATATTATCAACATAATATTTCCAAGTCAAGTTCTCATCAATTGTTAAACCTAATGACTTAGACTTCAGCACTCTATTAATCTGTTTATTGTTAACACATACTTCCACATTCTGATTATCAAAGGTTGAAAGTCTTTGACGAGATCCAATAATCATAAATTCAGTCTTGGCAATATTGAAACTTAACTTATTTGCCTCTAGCCATGTGTTTAAATTGGATATTTCAGCATTCATAAGATTTTCTAGCTCAGAAAGATTATTACTTTGCATGCTGATGTTCGTGTCATCAGCATACATTCTAGGTATACCCTCGTTCAAGCAGTTAGGCAAGTCATTGAAATAGATCAAAAACAGAAGTGGGCCTATAATAGAGCCTTGCGGAACTCCATGGGAGATAGAACGACTACCAGAGAGTTTGCCATTTACGTAGCATTTCTGTTTTCGATTGTTTAAATAGGAACTAAACCACGATAGCGCATTGTCATCCACACCATAACACTTGAGTTTACGTATAAGAATTTCGTGATCAATTGTATCGAAAGCTTTCTTTAGGTCAATGAAGATCACTCCGTTAAGCAAACCCTTATCAATATTTACGCACCAGTTATTACTCGACTCTAATAAAGCTGTAACGGTACTATATGATGCTCGAAACCCTGACTGATAGTTCGACAGTAAGTTGTTACTTGTCAGATAGGAGTAAAATTGGTCATAAACGGTTCTACCAAAAACTTTGGCAACCGCCGATATAATTGAAATTGGACGATAATTACTTAGATCACATTTGTCGCCATTTTTGAATAACGGTAAGACTTTTGCCATTTTCCAATCAGTCGGATAAATCCCCATAGAAAGCGATCTATTAAAAATTCTGGTTAACGAGGGGGAAAGAATATCAGCGGCTATTTTCAATAATCTACCTGGGATTTTATCAGGGCCGGTCGCTTTGTTAGCATTAATCGTTTTTAGCAAACAATTTACAGTGGACAAACCAATTTCCTCGAAAGAAAAAACACTATGTGTGGATTGAATATAAGAAACGGGATTAACATTCGAGCTAGGTATTTTGTTTGCAAGTTTCTCTCCTATCGAGGTGAAATATGAATTAAAGGCATCCGAAATTTCAGCCGCATTAGTGATTTCATTACCGTCAAGATTGACTTTCTTGACACTGGTTACATCACTCACTTTACGACAGTTCAGATCGTTGACTAGTCTCCAAGTTTTCCTTGGATCTTTTCGTGCAGCCTCAATATTAGTGATAAAGTAGTTATGTTTAGCCTGCCTAATAGTGTTGTTAGTTTCATTTCGAGCTTTCTATATTGTAACCAAATTTCATCGTCACGTGTAATATCGAATTGCCTTTTTAGATAATCTCTTTCGCGAATTTTCTGAACTACATGTGAAGTAATCCAGGGAGACTTTCGTTTCCCTATACGTTTCTTTTTAAGTGGGGCATGTTTATCAATCACAGACATAAACAAATTCAACCATTCAGTCCACATATCATTAGGGTCGTCATGCAGACAAACCTGCTCCCAATTTAGATTATTTAAATCATTCAAATATGCATGTTCATTGAAGTTTCTGAAATTTCTCTTTTCAACAAAAGTATTTACCGGTGCCTTATGATATGTACATTTCCGAATAAGGTATACCAGAGAATGATCACTTATACCAATTTAAAAGTTTGTTATGAAATAACTAAATGAGTAAGAGCACAGCATTTAGTTTTGTGTATGATTTAAAGAGTAGCTATTTGTTGAGGTAGCCTAATTAGTACTTATATAGAATTAAGAAATATTTAAACTTTTCCGACCACTAATAATATTTTTAATAAATTTTAGAGTTTTTATCCATTAATGCAAATATCTGTTGGGTCTTGGCACGACTGTAAATACATCTACACTATATGCCAGCGCAGAAATAAAATACCTAGCTGTACATGTTTAAGCCTACATAAAGTATAACATTGTATAATAAATTAAAGCTCTATGGAAAATACAGTGTGTATAATTTTTTCTTTTTTTAGGGCATGGATCCCACAATTAAAATTTTCATTATAAAATAAGCTCGTCAGCACATATATCGCAGCAGCATGCCGTGATGGCAGTCCCACTATATTTGGAAGTAGGAAATCGATAACATACACTCATCTATAAATTTTAACAGTGGTATTAAACTTCACGTTTGCGAAGATCTTTATCACAAAATACACCTCCTTTTAAATCACCCTAGCGACCAAATGAATCTTGTTATTTTTATATTAATATCTGATGCTTATATTTTGAACTCTATATTGGATTGTCGTCTGGTCACTGAAAACTAAAGCCGGATAGAAATACAAAATATTAACTCAAAGAAACATTTTGTTTACCTGAAAACCAGATCGTGAGCGCTAGAATTTAATGCAGATCTTTAGAACAGAAGCGTCGTGATTTGACTTGTTTGTCGTGATTTGTTTTGAGTTGGGGTTTCAAAAAAATGAACTGGCTTTCCAAGTATTTATATTTTTACCTGTTCTCCCCCCCTCATTTGCATTTAACTATGCAAACAAAAAAGTTTGCCAAGAAGTTTCTTCCCGTAAAGCATGCAAAAATTAATATTTTGTAACGAGTTTCGATTTTCGTTGTTTACTCCACTTGAAACAAAAATGGAGGATCTTAGGAGAAGTCTTCAGCTACGGATGATTACGCAAACATTGGCGTGACAATTGTTCTCATATAATACAATCATCCAACGTATCAAAAGCTATTCAATATTCTGATTGGTCGAGTTACTTATCATGAATATTTGGCGAGTCGCAAAAGCTACATGGTAGCACAAAAATACTAGACTTGTGCGAGCCAGGAAAGAATAATTTATATAGGCTTTAAGATCGATTAAAAACAACAGAGCTCCGAATACATGTAATATAAGACAGTATAGAAACTGGTCTAAACTGGGTTTTCAAATAATTTACACCAGAAGAGCTGAGAGGAAGAACATGTTTCATGAATGTATAAACTGTTTAGAAAAAGTTGCAATCAAAACTAGATAAATTTGCAGTCAACAAGAATTTACTCTTCTAAAAACATGTCGACATTAGAAATGCATGAATGCAGAAACCCTTCGCTCTTTCTTAACAGATGAACCATAACTTAAAAACATTGCTTCTTCGACATGAAATATTTCATGATTGTACAGGCATGCATGCACTCGTCGCATATACTGTTTAGTTTGTTCATAGTATTGCTTAATAATATTGTTATGTAAATTATTTTAAAATAGACAACATCTGTTACCTTCTAAAGAGAAAATACAGCTAAATAAACAAATTTACTTACCCTGCTGATGGCTATTTTATGAGTAACAAGTCAAAAAATACCCATTGAAACTATGGCATATGCTAACGTCACCGATTGAAATCACAGACGCCCTTTTGCCAATAAATATACCCCCACGCTTACCATTATTTTTATTTTAGTAATTTGTATGCATAATTATTAGTGTTACCTAGGTGACAAAAAACAAAGGTTTTGCCTATTTTGCTGTTTTTAAATTATTTACATAACATAGACCATACTATGCGTAAACTAAACATAAACGAGCCATATTTTTGTAAACAAAAGAAATTGATGCAAGAAGAGAAAACATAAGAACGATAGTATTTTTATTGTAAAATAGAACCGTAAATGTTTTGAGTGCTTGGAAAACAAAAAAAGGAGAACAATTTTGTCGAGAATTTTTTTTTTTCAAAAATGAGGTAAAATATAATTGCTTTAGGCACAAACTTTCACGCGAAGCGCCATTCCGGGCGAAAGCATGGGACGAAGGTATTATATGTGTTCTCAGGCACAGTATAATCAAATAAGACGGACACAGGACGCATTATGCGAAGACCGGAACGGAGTTTGTCTAGATGCATAATGCGTCTTGAGCTGTCGTTATACGCATAGTATGGTCTATGTTATGTAAATAAGGCGCATGTTTCGAAGGGAAGGAAGCTTAGAAGCTTGGCCGGCATGTTCATACAACGTTAATTTTCAACATTTTCTGGACGTTAATAGTTGACACACTGTTATTTTCAGGGAGTTAAAATAACTCCGGAAAAGGGGGTTAACAAAAAAGGTTCAAAATAATCCGTTTGGGGGGGTTAGAAATAACACCATTTCTGGGGTTAAAATGTAGCTCCACTTTTGGGGTTAATCTAACTCTCATATTGGAGTTAAAATCTAACCCCTATTCAGGAGTTAAATAATATTAACTCCATTTCAGGAGTTAAACCGGCACTCTTGAAGACTTTTCCTCATCTTTTTAATTATTTTACACATTTTTAATATTATGAAAACCAAAACCATGAAAAAACATCACTCAGTTTTCATAACATTAAAAAATGCGTAAAAATAATTAAAAAACGAGGTAAAATCTGCCAAGAGCGTTAGTTTACGCGGAACGCTTTCTAACGACGTAATGCAATTACTTCGTAAAACGGGGAAGTATCGAGATTCGAGAAACCTAGCAATCAGTCTAATTATACTAAGTCAACTGCTTCATCTAATACAAAACGTACGCGAGAAAGTTTTCTGTGAAATATATTTTATACCAACTAGCCATGTATTTCAAAAAATAAAGTTCTAACCATGCATCATTGACACATTAAGTTACTGTCAAATTTAAATGTCCACAAACATTTGTTAAAGACAACAAGTACTCTTACAATGTTAGAACTTCAGTAAATGTACAGTACAGTACCTTGAACCTTTAGTTACATATGGTATCATCCTGATTATAGTAACAGACGAAGCAAGATATTTCCTAATCTTGCATGCAATTGAATTAATAATTTCATCTCAGTGAATTACTACTGAAATTAACTCATTAATGCCCAACATTTCTCCCTTGACAAGTAAATTTTCTTGTATATAGACACAGTAAACTGACAAAGTACTATAGATCACATTAAGCCATATGCATTATAGCCTTTTGGACTGTAATTTGCCCTGGATTTTTGAAATTGAAAAGTAGGAATTATGTTGTTTGTTAGCCCATTACAGGCAAGGTGCTCTGTTTATTACTACCTGTATGGCAATAATACTTGATTGCCTCACACCACAAATTTTACTTGTCAAAGAGAGGCAGCTTTGGCATGTACAATGAGACAAGGATAGGGAAAAAACAAAGACTGTATTAAATTAATCAATATATAGTAGACCCCCTTGCTAAAGAAATAATGTTGCATGTAGGCAGCAAATAAATAAAGTGCCTGTCATTATATTCGCCCAGAATCTGTTGATGGTGACCCTTTTTCGATGGTGATCCTTTTTTGATGAATTTATTTATACAGCATGACATCAAACCAACTCAAGATCTTGATATAAGACAATCGGTTTCAAATGGCCAATTATAGGCATCATCATAACCATATAATCCATGTCCAGGCTATGATTCTTTTCCTAGTGTCTTGGCATGCTAGTATCAACCTACAATACGAAATAATAAGCATTTTCCACATGGCAAATGTGAAGCTTGTACTAAGTCTAAGACACATTTTACTATTGGTTTCCTAAGTTGTGACTTGAGTATTCATAGCTGCAAAAACCTGGCAATGTTCAAAGAGGAACTTATTTCATATTATAATATTTATATCAAACTAGTTTTTCATGGTTCTGAAATGGAATTCATAGAGGAAGCCATTGTCAGTTGCCTTTGGGTCTTAAAATTTTTAACACCAAATAATTGTGAGACTGTACTGAGGGTCTCCCAGGGAGAGACTGTACTGAGGCTGTACTGAGGGTCTCCCTAGTGGTTTTAGTACAGATTCTGTACTAAAACCACTAATTCTGTTTTGTGATTGGCGCGGCTTAATCAAAGAATCGCCCCGTTGAACCAGAGCCTTCGCGACACTTCAATTTATTATTTACTGTCGAAGGCTCTGGAATGCAGGGTAGTGTACGGCGAAATATGCAGCAAGTTGGACAAAAAATCACACTGCGAGAGACACAATTTTAATATCTCTGGAAGTAAGTACTCTTGATATAATACGATCTTTTGATAATGGGCCCTATTGACTGCCCATTGTAAACTTTTTTAAACAATTATACTTTCATGTTTACTATCTGGCTTTAATATATTGTTGCAATCATACTGTTCTATAATGGTGTGCTACCTGATACTTTTGTAAAAACTGCACTGTGCAGTGCCTTACTGTAATGTGTAGTGCATCCTATATGTCTATATTGACTGGTT
>CACRXK020009322.1:0-19325 GCA_902702795.2 Paramuricea clavata
TACAGAAATCGTCGTTTAATACATTTTCAACGTTGTTGTGCAACAGTGCAAGCCAAAACAAAACACGAAAGATCAAGACAGACTCAAACCATAGACAATCCAGAAGACAAAGATATGTCTTCTGGATTGTCTATGCTCAAACTCAATACTAGGTATGCATGTTCTAAAAATATTTCATATGTTTTATAATATAAATATATGGAGATTAGTAATCTTTTTAAACTTTCAGAACTACTTTATATATTTTTCTATGTTGATTGAGCTTGAGGTAACGCCGCTTTTGAAACCAAATAGTTTTCGATGATATTTAGACGATTTACAGTTTTAATATCGACAACTAAATATTTTTGTTTCAAAAACATGAAAACACTTTGTTTAGATTGAAGAAAAACGAAACCCGACAAAGAATAAACTATCATTTCGTAATTTCATAAGATAATTATTAGCAAAACAGTTAGCCTACGTTCAGAGCATGCAAAAATGTTTTATGAGTAAATTTATATATTTACTCGAAACGACTTTGTTTTTACAATACTGCACGATTTTCACCGTTTTTGTCAGTAACTGCACATTTGCTTTGAGCCTTTAACTTAAAGAACTTATTATTTCAAAATCTATCCCTAAACTACAAATTTGACAGCAAGACAAAACGCTTTGACGATCAGTGAAAACTTATAGTTTTAGCTTTGTTTATACCATGGATAATAAAATAAATGGATAGGACTCTAGCTGACGTAAGCAAAAACAACCTAGTTTATTTTATTATCCATGTTTATACCAAAGATTAGATACCATAAAGATGTGTCACTCGACGTATTTCCCTAATGTTTGCGTCAGGGCGCTTATATACCGGTATAGTATATAAGCGCCAGGGCTGCCACTCTCCGTTCCCTATTTTCACCTATGGTGGGCATTGAAATCCCCTACGTTTCCCCTACAGCACGATATGCAATTGTCCCCAATGTTCCCCTACGTTCCCCTACAAATATTGTATTTTCCCTACTAATATTGTATATTTGTAGGGAAAATACACTGGGCTGTATAATAACTGGAGGACCTGCTCCTATACTTACTACACAATAGAGAGTTAAGCTTTACGTTCAACGACGAACGTCAGGCAAAGAAAAATTCTACGATAAAAAGCGATAAAAAGTAAATGGGCTTGTTGTTTCATATGAAGGAAAATATGACACGCAGAAATCGAACGACTTTATGCCAAGAAATGTCGGCCTTGCCGTTTGGCGCTCCCGCAAAGGTGAAGCGCAAACTCCCTATTACTGTAAAACCCGAGCAAAATTGCAAAAACCTAAAGTTTTTTCAGATAACCAGGGGGTGTGGAAATTGTAGCGGGCTCAAATCCGAGCCTGGTCAGTGGTGAGAATTACGGACCAGTTGTCATGGAAATGCCGTCAGCAAAGGCCAAAATCCGCCATGTTTTTGGCTGCACTTTTTTCGCGTGAAGGTTCTCCTGGGAAAATACAATATCACTCATCACGATACTCATCACATGATATTTCAGTGCTTCCACATTCAAATTTAAATTTCTAGTTTCCATAAAAAATCCTGCAGTTCCATACAATGTTCCATACTCCATAGAAGCCATAAAATATTGAAATTTACGGAAGAACTGATTTGGATAATCACAAAAAGAGAAATACGACTTTTGTAGGTAAACCGTAAAAGAAACCCCCTACGTTCCCCTACAAATTCCCATTTTCCCCGTAGGTATCCCCTACTCCCTACAAGAGGTGATAATCCCCTACCGTAGGGGAATCCCCCTACGAGTGGCAGCCTTGATAAGCGCCCTGGTTTGCGTGTCCGTAATTTTCCGTGGTGATCACGCGAGATGACGAGTGCATAACACTTACTGCCAAAATGGCGGCGAGACTGAATCTCAATCACAGATGATAGATAATACCAGATGAATCACTCAGCGTTGACCGCCATTTTGGCAGTAAGTGTAATTCACGCATTTTGGCAGTAAGCGCCATTTTGGCAGTAAGTGTCGAACGCGCGAAAATCGCGGACACGGAAATCATAGGGATAGATACACAGTGAGACATCTGGTATGATCTATAATCTATGTCTCAATGGACTGAATACAATAGGTTGCCATCGCGATGCTCGCGCTATATGACGAATTTGACACTTACTGGCAAAATGGCGGCTATAAAAAAATCTCGGACATAATTTTCGCAGAGTGGCACATCTTCATCCATGGTATCTAATCTTTGTTTATACTTTGTAGTTTGCACTCCTGCTCAAATTCAACATGGCGGATTTATAAGGGCATTTTCTTTTCAATTTGGACACCAGTCATGTGACCAAGCACGCATTCTAGGTCTAATATTTCTATGGCTGTGACGAAACGTACGATAAATATTTCCGACATGATCGCCCCCCCCCCCCCTTGATCTCCTTCAATAAAATGAAAATCGAGATTTCACGTCCAATAATTATAACTCGGTCAAAGAAACTGGGCACTACAGCAACACCGTGAAGATTAGTATGCTGCCTTCGGCACAGAAACGCTTTTCATTGGAATTTCCAGGTCACGGTGTGAAAATATTAAAATAATTTGGAGATTGATCTTTTAGTGTTGCCGCTCTAAAGCTCTGGAACAGTCTTCCTCTCAAGTTACCCAATGATTCGACGTTTTTAAGTCTTACAGTAAGACGCATCTTTTTAATAAACTAGCGTTTAATATTAGCATGGATATTTTAATAATCCATGCTAATTGCTGCCTAATTTTCAGTAAGTTATTGATATAACTGGGAGCCATTCCATGCAGCGCTTTAAAAGTAAGTAAAAAGTTCTGAAATGAATCTTAAATATGATGGGGAGTCCCAGCCTAGACCTAAGCCTTCTATTTTTATTTATATTTTTTTAATATTCAGCGCTTTTTCACATGAAAAGACTGGGACTAGGTAATGCTTCCTTCGCCCCGCCCCCAAATCACCTAGTCCCAGTCTTTTCATGTGAAAAACCGCTGAATACTAAAAAATATAAATAAGACTAGAAGGCCTAGGTCTAGGCTGGGGGAGTCCGATTAAAGTCATTTCATGTAAAATCGGCGTTATATGCATGGTCATGTTTTGAGTGGAGGTTACCGGCAATTTGGCTGCCATTCTGTACTCTTTGTAATGTAACTAGCTCGGTGTTCGGTACAATCATCCAGACGACTTAACGTAACGATTAAAGTAACCAGGATATCACGAGATAAAAACTCGCTGATACGCTTAATATTATGTAGCCATTACTGTAAAACGAACCACCACAAGGCTTAGTTATATGCGTTGACATAAATAAATTTTGATCGAACCAGAATCCTGGATTGCACGCGGATCATATGAAGTGCATAGGTTGTCATCAACGTTGCCCACGCGAACTGAACAAGCATGGAGTTTGTCCAGTTGTGGCTTAGAACCTGTGGGTATGATCAAGAAGTCAATCTTGCCATCATTCACCTTAAATTTATCTTCAAACATCCATTCACGCATGTCCCGTATACAATTTCCCATTGCAACAATCACATCGGTTATCTGGTTTAAAAGACAGATATAACCCCATCTCTAGTCCAAATAAATGACTACAGGCTAGAGTATTACCGGTGCCAAAGCGGATACTCCCCCCCCCTCCCAAATGTCCAGTCCCCGGAGTCCCCCGGACACTATCCGCGTGACCGGGTCGCAGACAAAGTGTTCGCTTTTGCGGCTGTCCCCCTCGCAAACTGTACGATTACGTTCATAGAATGAGACGTTTTAATTATGAAAGTGGTGTGGACAACACTTTTTAAAGTTTTTCGTAACATTGTTTTTTTATTTGGAATCTTGGTTATCTTGGAAGTTGGAATGTTTGTAATTTGAAAACCAATTCTGTTTACAGCAGAGGCATTTTAATGTATTCCATCCTTTTTATTATTGCATGATATCCTACTGTTTATATTGAAAACAAAGTCAAAGGGATGTCTTGCAATAATAATACAATACAATACAATAGTCAATACAAAAACGTAAGTTTATTTAAACTCGAATTTAGCAGTAGCCACAATTAAATAGCTCATTTCTTCAATCAATCATACTATAAAAAATGTAGTAACATAGTCTTGCAATATAAAATCTGCACGCTTTAAAAGACTAAAAATATCGATTGCATGCGTATATAGACAGACCAATTGCGAAACTTAGTGACCGCGCCTTCATACTGCACCAGAACGAGGCTTATTATGCAAAAACAAATCATTCTGCTATATTTTTATGGTTAGCACTATTTTCCATCCAGCAAACTGACTTGGCGTCATTTTCGCAGGTGTTAAATGGCTATGTAACTAACCCAAACCCTACCCCTACCCTAACCCCTAACCCTAACCTCAACCCTAACTCTAACCCTAACCGAATTAATGAAAAAATCCAAAAAGAAACGACTTTACAAAATCGATAGGGCGGTTTGCTGGATGGAAAAAAGTGTTAACCTATTTTTATATGGCGAAAAATGAATTTCAGTGTTTGAGACGCGTTTTTATGGTAATCTCTTCATTATTTTTCAATATTTCTGTTTTGATTATGTAAATCTTTATTAAACTTGTTCATAGATTTAGTCTTACTTCAAATTTCATTGTTTTTCGCGGCGTGCGAGGCAAAGTTTTGCTGTTTTTCGCCGTCCGATAAAAGAAGCAGATTATACCAGAGAAAGAATCAGGTATTTTCCGTCTGTTTTATTAGTACATTTCAAAGAATAAGTTGTAACATTGATTAATTTTGTTTCAGTTGTAATATAATAGCAAGTTTTCGATTTTAACTTTAAAAATATGAAAGTAAATGTTGGGCAAAATTTGTAGAAATTTTATGTTATTATCCTTTGACAAAATCGTTTTTTTCTCGCACAAGTCTAAAAAAATATGGGTAGAAAGAGTTATGTTTTAGTTTGTTAAGTTATACTGGCTATTTTATTTGCATCTTGATCAGATTTTAAAGTCTAGATTGATCTTTTCCATATGTTTGTTCCATCGCATGCTAAAACAACAACGAAATATCTCTCCAAAGCGGGTAAAAACATAGTGAGAAACGATGTTTAGATAAATTTAACAAATATTTATATAACCTAGCACGAAATATTAAGAAAAGATCAAAGAGATTCAAGAAAAAACACTTTAAAAACCCTAAAATTCACTTTTTGCTATATAAAAATATAGAAATTGTTTTGTTTTTGCATAATAAGCCTCGTTCTCGTGCAGTATGAAGGCGCGGCCACTAAGTTTCGCAATTGGTCTGGTCTATACACTGAGCTATACTATATTACTGGAGGACCTGCTCGGCATCATCAAGTGAAGCCACTGAGCTATACTATATTACTGGAGGAAGTGCTCAGCCAAAAAAGTGTCCGCAAAAACATGGCGGATTTTCGCGCCATATGACGCCATTTCCATGACAACTGGTTCCTCCGGCTCATGGAATTACCGCTGACCAGGCTCAATTCTGAGCCCGCTACAATTTTCACCCCCCCCTGGTTTTATCAAAAAAAATTTTGCTTTTCGAGGTTTTTGCAGTAAAATCTCGTTGTTTTTTTATATTTTTTCGACTTTTGACCATTTGTTAAAAGATTTAAAAGTCGTACACGCTATTCTCACCCGCAAAAGACAACAAACCAATATGAAAAGCCCGAGAAATTTAGGCAAAGGCGATATTTGATGGCAGAGCTCACAGGTAAATATTTCACATACGTTTGTTTTTATTTTTAATTTTTAAAAGATAATGGGAGTAAATGATAGAATATAATCCATTAGATAACAGGCTCTTTGTATAGTATAACGTATTATTTTCCCCCATGTGTTCAAAGTCTTGTCGTAAAAAAATACAGAAACTTTGTTTTTATATTCAAATTAAGTTTTTTTGTTGTTTTTTTCTTACTTTACAAGCTTTGTTAAATATTTGTTGGCTGGCCATGGTTTTGTTAAACAAATTTTGTTTTATTTAATTCAGTTAAATCAGTTTTTCCCTCAAATCCTTTGGGTTTTCTATATAGACTGATGACTGTAATCTGACATTCTTGATTAGTATGCATATTAAATCTAGGGTGCCAGTAGAAGCTAGCCTAGGGGTGCCAGATTAGCTCAGGATACTGTGGGCAACTTATCTGGTAATATGATTTCTACCTAGATTTCTGACTAATGACATGTTGAATTGAGGATTCTTGAGCCACTAGAAATAGGATATTGTACTTCCTGAATGTTGGGTACCAATCACAAGTGTAGGTATAAGCAAAGTATCTAGATTATAGGCTTTATAGGGTTGCACTGGATCTCATTATACAGGCCAGAACTGAGAAAGTCACACATGCTAGTCAGACATCAAGTCAGAAACAATTTAATTGGTAGAAAATGTCACTTCCAGTCCATGCAGGTGGATTTATTTGGGGTTTTGCCCATTTCAGTCCTCTCTTTGTGCACCCCTGTATCAGATGCAATTACCTGAAACTAAGAAATCAATGAACTTCAACATTTCAGGTGAAAGACCTATAGTATTATTTTTCAGGTAGTTGCATGATACATTGAAGCCTTTAAATAGTGTGCTGGCTTAAGCTGCTTTTTTCATTTCCTTTCTTCACTTTCTTACTCTTTTGTCTTTAGTGAAAACTTTATTTTACAACATTTTAATTATATAATCTCTTTTTGGTCCAATTGCAGAATTATTTGATGGTGAGACAGTTCATAGTTCAACCTCTTTATTAAAGAATTATCAATTATTAGAAATAATTAATTTAGTTAGCAGTGATAAAACTATCCAGACAAGTTATTATTGTGAATTTGTAGCCAGATGGGTATGATTTTGCTTTGGCTGTTCAGCATTTTGATCCATTGTGATATGTTTTGTGGTACCTGTGAATGATTTTACCTGCAAAATGAATGACAGAATATCAGAATGTAACATAACATTAAGATACATCCTTACACTGCAATAAAATTATCTAATAGATGGTCAGTGTGAAGAATATGGTCTTTGACACTCTCTGTATATAATAAACATGCTATTGTGTAATGGAAATGATCAAATAAAGTTATTTCTGCAACAGCCCTTGCATTCAAACACCTTATTTGTATTTTTCTTGTTCATGCTTGAGCATCAGCCTCAGGATAAGCAAATTACATTGGATTTGTGAGGGCACTTGAACTATATTGGGTCATTACATGAATTACAGAAAAGATTCAGACTCCCACAGCCTGTGCTACAAGTTACAGCTGTGACAGTGTAGAGGGGGGATCCACAAGTAAAATGTGCTAGAATATCGAAGGGGGGGGGGGTGATACAAATAAAAAATGATGTTTAATATGACTTAAAATTATTAAGCAATTGAGTGCACTAGCACTTTCCCCTTAACAAGTAAAATTATCTGGTATTGGACTGAGTAAGATAACAAAGTAGGGCATAGTGTTCCTTTATTAATCACTTATAATAAAGGTTTAAATGCTGAATAAATAATTTTTGAAAGTGCCAGAGTGGCAACTGGCAGGGTACTGAAAAGGTAGGTTGTGCACATGCATCCTAAATAAATACTGCTACAAAAACCTGGTAGTTAAAAGTTAAAACCAATCACGAATTTCATTATTTCAAAGTAATATAAAACAAAACAAGTCGGGAAAAGGATTTTGAACCCAAGATATGAGACACAATTAATACAGGTCAATACAGTATGAGAATGAGTTTGAATATAAAGAACAACAAAAAAGAGGATACAAAGCTACTGTGATATTGTTGAAATTAGCAATATAAATAATTATACATTTGCTGCTTATAACGGTAGTTTTTGACATAATGTATTTATATGCTTTTCCATCGAAATGGCAAGTTATAAAATTTGCCCGAAGCAGCCCAAGCTTTGGCAAGCTAGAACTTAAAAAAAGTAAAAGAAATAAAACTTTTGTGAATCTTACCTGAAAACAAGAAATATAATAATCCTTTCGAGTGAATTGTTTCATCTACAAGCAGACTAAAAACTTAAAACTAACACACTTTTTTCTCGACTGCAAAAATATCAAAATGTTCAGTGTCTTCAGTCGAAACTCGAAAATTATGATCAAAATTTTTGCAAAAACCAGGGGGGTGAAGGATTTTACTTCAAGCGTAGGATCGCGGTTGGTCAGTGGTAATTGCCATGAGCCGGAGGAACCAATTGGCGTCAGCAGGGCGCTATAAAACACGGGCGTGGAAACGGCAATGACGCCCCTGATCTATGTGTGATGCGCGGACCCCCGTAGGTTTTCGAATATTGGAAATTCTCATTCGAATATCAACATTTGAAAAGAAAGACACGGCAAGAGTTAAAATATTATTTAAGAAACATGGTCATGGCCTAGTTGAACTCATTTGCAAATGAACACCAAAACGATTTACCTCTGGGATGAACTATATGGAATGAGAGGTTTATGTACTTAACGTTTATGCTACAGTCAAGAGGGAATATTGTAAAGAAAATGTGGTTTGTCTATAGAACAGCCTGAAAAGGTCAGTGCACTTTTAAAGACATAAAGTGGTTGAAACGGATTTTTTTTCTAAAGATACGGTTTTTCCTACGAGTCTATAGCTTGGGACTATCTTTTAACGTCATAGAGAACTGAAAAAAATACAAGTCGAAATATTTTTTTCCGCGCTTCGTGTTTCATGAGTAAAAATCGCTGAGTGTTTTATGAGTAAAAATCGCTGACAGTGCCGGTAAAAAATCATGTTTTAACAAAAAAGCCGGTCTTCTTTTTAAGAAAAATCAATTTTAGATAACTTTGACAACAACTGTGCAAATTTTTAGGCAAAGTTTTTCACCTGGAAAAAAAGATATAAATAAAATTTTTTTCCGCGGTTTGAGTTTCATGGCCAAACATGTCAACATTGACCTTATTTTTTTTAGTGAGACCATGGCTAATCAAGCCAAAAAGCTGTGTTTTAACAAAAAAGCCGGTCTTCTTTATAATAAAAATCGATTTTCAATAACTTTATTAATAACTGTGCAAAATTTTAGGCAAAGTTTTTCACCTAGGAAAAAAGATACAAGTCGAAACATTTTTTCCGCGCTTCGTGTTTCATAAGTAAAAATGGCTGACAGTACCTTCGTCGTTTCATGTGAGACCAGGTCAAAACTAGGTGAAAAAATCATGTTTTAACAAAAAAGCCGGTCTTCTATTTAAGAAAAATCTATTTTAAATAGCTTTGACAACAACTGTGCAAATTTTTAGGCAAAGTTTTTCATCTAGGAAAAAAGATACAAATAAAAATATTTTTTCCGCGGTTTGAGTTTCATGACCAAACATGTCTACATTAACCTTGTTTTTTTGAGTGAGACCATGGCCAATCAAGCCAAAAAGTTGTGTTTTAACAAAAAAGCCGGTCTTCTTTATAATAAAAATCGATTTTCAATAATTTTATTAATAACTGTGCAAAATTTTAGGCAAAGTTTTTCACCTAGGAAAAAAGATACAAGTCGAAACATTTTTTTCCGCGCTTCGTGTTTCATGAGTAAAAATGGCTGACAGTGCCTTTGTCGTTTCATGTGAGACCAGGTCAAAACCAGGTAAAAAATCATGTTTTAACAAAAAAAGCCGGTTTTCTTTTTAATAAAAATCGATTTTCAATAACTTTATCAACAACTGTGAAAATTTTTAGGCCAAGTTTTTCACCTAGGAAAAAAGATATAAATAAAAATATTTTTTCCGCGGTTTGAGTTTCATGGCCAAACATGGCTACATTGACCTTGTCCTTTCGAGTGAGACCATGGCAAAACCAAGCCGAAAAGTTGTATTTTAACAAAAAAGCAGGTCTTCGTTTTAATAAAAATCAATTTTCCATAACTTTATTAATAACTGTGCAAAATTTCAGGCAAAGTTTTTCACCTAGGAAAAGGGATACAAGTCGAAACATTTTTTTCCGCGCTTCCTGCATACTAAATTAATGGCTAACAGTAACAGTCGTTTCATGTACGACCATGTCAATACCAAGCCGAAAAACCATGTTTTAACAAAAAAGCCGACTTTCTGTTGGTAAAAATCATAAATTATATGATACTATATATCATTATAACTGTAAATTTTGTGGTAAACAGCTATAGTTCATACATGCATGAGCTAGACATTATGTTGAAATATCAACAAGACATTTTTGTCCATGCATGAAAAAAGTAAACTGAGAACTTTAATGCAATGTATATAAAGAAACGTTTTTGCCCGCTTTGAAAAGACACTTCTTATTGGGTTTATACAAAAGTGTTAGTAATATATAAATAAATTATGCTGACAGGGTTAAAAATTCAGAAAACAATTATGTTCACCTAAAGTTTTTTAAGAATTTAATTTACTGAAAAATTGTGTTGCAATGTTAACACTGACTTTTAGTTTGACCGCGATTTGTAGGCTTTTTATGTTTTAGCTCTCACGCGCTGAGAAAATTATTTAAGCATAGCAAAAAAAGCCGGTAAAAGCCGGTATTGGTATATATTGTGTACTAAAGCCAGAGAAACTCCACACATTTTTAAGCTATCAAATTTATCTAGGCCTACCTAGTGTTCAGACAGCATTGATTTTAATCTCTGTTGTCGTGCGTAAAGTAATAAAATTTGATGCCCCTCACATTAAAATAATGGAAATTTTCTCAAATACGTCGGATGCTTCTTACATAAAAAGTTTATTAATAGCATAAAATAATGCTCCTTTTAAAAATTAATCAAAGAAATCTCACATTAAAAAAGGTCTTACGTCTATTTTTGCCCTGGCTTTCAAAGTCACACAACAATCTTTTTTCCGCCATGTTTTCGCTTTTCTTTTTGCTTTTCTCTCAAAACGCGCGCTAGTGCCAGTTCTCTGGCGCATCACACATAGATCACGCGGTAATAAGCGCGTTTCCACCACTGAGCTATACTATATTACTGGAGGACCTGCTCGGGATAAAAAAGTGTCGCCAAAAACATGGCGGATCTGACGCCATTGCCATGACTACTGGTCCCTAAATTCATGGCAACTACCACTGTCCCAACCGCGATCCTAAGCTTTCGACGATGTACTTCACCCCCCTGGTTTGAGCCTAAAAAAATTGTTTTTGAGAAGAAAATCTCACTGAAAATCGTGATATTTTTCTTCCAATTTGCTTGATTTACAACGGATACTGTATTTTTACGCCGCTCGTATGTGTGAGAATTCTCCAAAGTCCAAACAAGAACGAGAAGAATATATTTTTATTCACCGGTAAGATTTTGGAGCGATTATAGAATACCCGGCCACTTTTGAATTTTGATAGTGTTTGTTTTTGGGGGATACGGGGATACGCAGTCATTAAAATGACGTAATTATTCGAGTAGTAGTTTAAGAGGAGAATTGGTAACTATTATTTTTCAATGATACGGGGATACGGGGATACGCAGTCATTAAAATGACGTAATTATTCGAGTAGTAGTTTAAGAGGAGAATGGGTAACTATTATTTTTCAATGATACGGGGATATAGGGATACGCAGTCATTAAAATGACGTAATTATTCGAGTAGTTTAAAAGGAGAATGGGTAACTATTATTTTTCAATGATACGGGGATACGGGGATACGCAGTCATTAAAATGACGTAATTATTCGAGTAGTTTAAAAGGAGAATGGGTAACTATTATTTTTCAATGATACGGGGATACGCAGTCATTAAAATGACGTAATTATTCGAGTAGTTTAAGAGGAGAATGGGTAACTATTATTTTTCAATGATACGGGGATACGCAGTCAGTAAAATGACGTAATTATTCGAGTAGTTTAAAAGGAGAATGGGTAACTTATTATTTTTCAGTGATACGGGGATACGGGGATACGCAGTCATTAAAATGACGTAATTATTTGAGTAGTTTAAAAGGAGAATGGGTAACTATTATTTTTCAGTGATACGGGGATACGGGGATACGCAGTCATTAAAATGACGTAATTATTTGAGTAGTTTAAAAGGAGAATGGGTAACTATTATTTTTCAATGATACGGGGATACGCAGTCATTAAAATGACGTAATGATTTGAGTAGTTTAAGAGGAATTTTTCGAGTAGTTTAAGAAGAGAATGGGTAACTATTATTTTTCAATGATACGGGGATACGGGGATACGCAGTCATTAAAATGACGTAATTATTTGAGTAGTTTAAGACGAATTATTCGAGTAGTTTAAGAAGAGAATGGGTAACTATTATTTTTCAATGATACGGGGATACGGGGATACGCAGTCATTAAAATGACGTAATTATTCGAGTAGTTTAAAAGGAGAATGGGTAACTATTATTTTTCAATGATACGGGAATACGGGGATACGCAGTCATTAAAATGACGTAATTATTCGTGTACTTTAAAAGGAGAATTGGTATAACTATTATATTTCAATGATACGGGGATACGGGAATACGCAGTCATTAAAATGACGTAATTATTCGTGTAGTTGAAGAGGAGAATTGGTAACTATTATATTTCAATGATACGGGGATACGGGGATACGCAGTCATTAAAATGACGTAATTATTCGAGTAGTTTAAGAGGAGAATGGATAACTATTATTTTTCAATGATACGAGGATACGCAGTCAAATCGTGCTCATTTGATATGCAAAATTTATACTAATGAGTAATATTTTGTGCGGTGTTTATTGAGAACGAGAAATACAATATATGAGTAATATTTTGTGCGGGGTTTATTATACTAATGAGTAATTGATTTTGTGCGGGGTTTCATTGAGAACGAGAAATGCAATATATGAGTAATATTTGGAGCGATTATAGAATACCCGGCCACTTTTGAATTTTGATAGTGTTTGCTTTTGGGGGATACGGGGATACGCAGTCATTAAAATGACGTAATTATTCGAGTAGTTTAAGAGGAGAATGGGTAACTATTATATTTCAATGATACGGGCATACGGGGATACGCAGTCATTAAAATGACGTAATTATTCGAGTAGTTTAAAAGGAGAATGGGTAACTATTATTTTTCAATGATACGGGGATACGGGGATACGCAGTCATTAAAATGACGTAATTATTGGAGTAGTTAATTTTAACAGGAGAATGGGTAACTATTATTTTTCAATGATACGGGGATACGCAGTCATTAAAATGACGTAATTATTGGAGTAGTTTAAGAGGAGAATGGGTAACTATTATTTTTCAATGATACGGGGATACGCAGTCATATGCATTAAAATGACGTAATTATTCGAGTAGTTTAAAAGGAAAATGGGTAACTATTATTTTTCAATGATACGGGGATACGCAGTCATTAAAATGACGTAATTATTCGAGTAGTTTAAAAGGAGAATGGGTAACTATTATTTTTCAATGATACGGGAATACGGGGATACGCAGTCATTAAAATGACGTAATTATTCGTGTAGTTTAAAAGGAGAATTGGTAACTATTATATTTCAATGATATGGGGATACGGGAATACGCTGTCATTAAAATGACGTAATTATTCGTGTAGTTGAAGAGGAGAATTGGTAACTATTATATTTCAATGATACGGGGATACGCAGTCATTAAAATGACGTAATTATTCGAGTAGTTTAAGAGGAGAATGGATAACTACTATTTTTCAATGATACGAGGATACGCAGTCAAATCGTGCTCATTTGATATGCAAAATTTATACTAATGAGTAATATTTTGTGCGGTGTTTATTGAGAACGAGAAATACAGTATATGAGTAATATTTTGTGCGGGGTTTATTATACTAACTAGGTTACCCACAGGGCAATAATGCTGCCTTTGACATCAAAAGACAAACTACAGGGTGTTGAACGAGTCCTTCAGAAACATCCTATTATTGTTATCCTTAATTGTTAACTGCCTCCTCCGCAGGCTCCTCTATATAGATCAAATTTAAATATCAGTAATATATAGATCAGCGCGTGCACTGCAATAATTATTTGATAGCAAGCGACTGGGGACGAGGCAGAATTGTTAACCCATTTATTGACAGCACCCTACCACTGACTGAGTATTAAAAATCGTCTGGCGTTGGACAGGGTAAATACTAAAGTCATTACTGTGCTGATGGATTAACAAGAGCCATTGGCAGATAGGTTTGTTAACCCATTTACTGGCAGTACCCTGTACCACTGACGAGTAAAATCTTCTGGCGCTGGACAAGGGAAGGGCGCATTGCCAGCTAATGGGTTAAACCACCGCGGTTAAGCATAAGATTTCATGCTCCAGGAAATGTAAACAAACTATCAGTGTAACACTCCAGTTTATATATTTATATACTCACTATTGATTTCTCGGTATATACAAAATTATTTTAAAGTATAACAACCAGCGAAGACGTAAGCCACCAACTACCCTGCGTGGCTGCGCGCAGACTATATAATGACATATATATGTTATACGTCCGTCGCCATCCGTCCGTCCGTCCGTCATTCACCCGTCCGTCCGTCATTCATCCGTCCGTCCGTATCCGCGTTTTATCCTAACCGTTTTTAAAACACAAAGTTTGCATAATTAAGGCAATGTGGTTCGTCATGATCAACATTTTCAAAAGCGGCCAATTAGACCAGGGGTTAAAGGGCAATGACAATGACATGCAGGTGATATTTAACATTTATTTTTATTTTTATTTAAAAATTCGCCCTATTTACATAATTAAGATAGAATATACAGTATATAACGTCTGTTGAATACTAGAGCTAGGAGCCTTTAAGAAACTTTAAGAAGCTTTTAGTGCAAGGCCCTATTACAGCAAATATTAAATTCAAACGATAGCTATATGTCAGTTAATATATAGTACATAAAATTTTAAAGAAAGTTGTGATATAGTTTTACAATAATATAGATATACAACAAAAATGAAGTTAGGAGTTCATGATGATGGAAGCATTGTTTTTACCCTACATTGTTTTAGACGTCCATGAATAACATTGCGTCTCACTAATTAAAATTTGCGTGTTTAATCATGTTTATCAAAGAAAGAAAAAATATATACAAGACAATCTCACATGTGAAATTTTTTCACTTACGTACTGCCTTGTGATGCAGTACAGTAAATACAAATGACAAAGTAAATCCTAAAACATAATTAAATCATACGGCACATTCAAGATTTTAATATCGTATTTCGTTATATTCGAATTTCGTTATATTCATTTATATACACATAAAAGCATGTAATGTCTTTACGGACCATAGGCAAAAAGCATTCGTCAACCACATACCAAATTTAAGCAATCGTTAAATCATATACATGTCATGGAAAGAATATGGAAGTAATGTTGAATGAAAGCTAGCATCGCGTATAATGTTAAAAGCACCGCATATAGTGCTCGAAGCACTGCGTATAATTGCAAAAGCACCGCGTATATAAATGGTGAAAGCACCGCGTATAATGCTGGAACCATAGCGTATAATGCGGGAACCACCGCGTATAATGGCGAAAGCACCGTGTTAATGCCGAGAGCACCGCCGTATAATGCTAAAAGCACCCAACAAAATGCCATTTGATCACTTTAAGCCAGCTATGGCTTTCCATAAACGAAGACCAAAGATGAAAGATAATCGCATTGCCTGTTTGCCTTATGCTTGACCCCGCTGTACCACGGCTGTACCATGGTACCGTCATGCAATGCGCCAAATAGAAAATTTTGATTTCGACCCACAAAACAAAATTAGGATCTGCTGCCTTGCTCGCTCGCTTCAGGCTCGCTCGCTGCGGCAGCAATGAGTAATTGATTTTGTGCGGGGTTTCATTGAGAACGAGAAATGCAATATATGAGTAATATTTTGTGCGGGGTTTATTGAGAACGAGAACTACAATATATGAGTAATATTTTGTGCGGGGTTTATTGAGAACGAGAAATACAATATATGAGTTATATTTTTTTTTGCGGGTTTAGGGGTCAAATCGTGCTCATTTGATATGCAAAATTTATTGCTGCCGCAGCGAGCGAGCCTGAAGCGAGCGAGCAAGGCAGCAGATCCTAATTTTGTTTTGTGGGTCGAAATCAAAATTTTCTATTTGGCGCATTGCATGACGGTACCAGTGAATTTTAACCGTGGTTCAGCGCGGTCAGGCATATGAAGGCAAACAGACAATGTGATCATCTTTCATCTTTGGTCTTCTTTTATGGAAAGCCATAGCTGGCTTAGAGTGATCAAACGGCATTTTGTTGGGTGCTTTTAGCATTATACGGCGGTGGTTTCGGCATTATACACGGTGCTTTCGCCATTATACGCGGTGGTTCCAGTATTATACGCGGTGCTTTCACCATTTATATACGCGGTGCTTTTGCAATTATACGCGGTGGTTCGAGCACTATATGCGGTGCTTTTAATATTATACGCGATGCTAGCTTTCGTTCAACATTATTTCCATATTCTTTCCATGACATGTATATGATTTAACGATTTGCCTATGGTCTGCATGGACAATGACATGCTTTTCTGTGTATATAAATGAATATAACGCAGCGAATGCGCCAAACAGTATAAACGCGGCTGAAATACGATATTAAAATCTTAAAAGTGCCGTATGATTTAATTATGTTTTAGGATTTACAAATGCTTTGTCAAGCATGTATATAATTGATTCACTTCACCCTGAACCCATTCTCCCACAATGATTTGGTGTGTGTTTTACTTATTTTCGGACTGTTCTTTCACCTAACGTGCTTGAATTATTAATTTGTATTTATACTTGTACTGCATCACAAGGCAGTACGTAAGTGAAAAAATTCCACATGTGAGATTGTCTTGTATACATTTTTGCTTTCCGTTGATAAACATTATTAAACACGCAAATTTTAATTAGTGAGACCACAGTTAGGACGCAATGTTAAATGTCACCTGCATATCATTGTCATTGCCCTTTAACCCCTGGTCTAATTGGCCGCTTTTGAAAATGTTGATCATGACGAACCGCACTGCCTTAATTATGCAAACTTTGTGTTTTGAAAACGGGTTAGGATAAAACGCGGATACGGACGGACGGATGAATGACGGACGGATGGACGGATGAATGACGGACGGATGGCGACGAACGGACCGGACGGATGACATATATATGTCATTATATAGTTTGCGCGCAGCCGCGCAGGGCAGTTAGTGGCTTACGCCCTTCGCTGGTTGTTATACTTTAAAATAGTTTTGTATATACCGAGAAATCAATATTCCGAGTATATAAATACATAAACTGGGATGTCACACTGATAGCTTGTTTACATTTCCTGGAGCATCATGAAATCTTATGTTTAACCACGGTGGTTTAACCCATTAGCTGGCAATGCGCCCTTCCCTTGTCCAACGCCAGAAGATTTTATTCGTCAGTGGTATAGGCTACTGCCAGTAAATAAGTTAACAAACCTATCTGCCAATGGCTCTTCTTAATTCATCAACACAGTAATGACCCCTACTTTAGTATTTACCCTGTCCAACGCCAGACGATTTTTAATACTCAGTCAGTGGTAGGGTACTGTCAATAAATGGGTTAACAAGGATAACAATAATAGGATGTTTCTGAAGGACTCGTTCAACACCCTGTAGTTTGTCTTTTGCTGTCAAAGGCAGCATTACTGCCCTGTGGGTAACCTAGTACTAATGAGTAATATTTTGTGCGGGGTTTATTGAGAACGAGAAATACAATATATGAGTAATATTTTGTGCGGGGTTTATTATACTAATGAGTAATTGATTTTGTGCGGGGTTTCATTGAGAACGAGAAATGCAATATATGAGTAATATTTTGTGCGGGGTTTATTGAGAACGAGAACTACAATATATGAGTAATATTTTGTGCGGGGTTTATTGAGAACGAGAAATACAATATATGAGTTTTTTTTTTTTTGCGGGTTTAGGGGTCAAATCGTGCTCATTTGATATGCAAAATTTATACTAATGAGTAATATTTTGTGCGGCGTTTATTGAGAACGAGAACTACAATATATGAGTAATATTTTGTGCGGGGTTTATTGAGAACGAGAAATACAATATATGAGTAATATTTTGTGCGGGGTTTAGTTGAGAACGTGAGAAATACATTATATGAGTAATATTTTGTGCGGGGTATATTGAGAACGAGAAATACAATATATGCATGAGTAATATTGTGTACGGGGTTTATTGAGAAGGAGAAATACAATATATGAGTAATATTTTGTGCGCGGTTTAGTTGAGAACGTGAGGAATACAATATATGAGTAATATTTTGTGCGGGGTTTATTGAGAACGAGAAATACAATATATGAGTAATATTTTGTGCGGGGTTTATTGAGAACGAGAACTACAATATATGAGTAATATTTTGTGCGGGGTTTATTGAGAACGAGAAATACAATATATGAATAATATTTTGTGCGGGGTTTATTGGGAATGAGAAATACAATATAGAGTAATATTTTGTGCGGGGTTTATTGAGAACGAGAAATACAATATATGAGTAATATTTTGTGCGGGGTTTATTGAGAACGAGAAATAAAATATATGAGTAATATTTGTGCGGGGTTTATTAAGAACGAGAAATACAATATATTCATAACCCTTTATTATTGAAAATATAGATTAATTATTTGATTAACGATTCCCCGTTTATTTTGATACCGAAACATTAGAATAATTACGTAATTTCCTTCACTGCGTATCACCGTATCCCTGTATCATTGAAACTTAATATTTACCCAAACACTCGAATAATTACGTCATTTCATTCACTGCGTATCACCGTATCCCCCCAAAATAAACAGTATCAGAAATGGACGGGTATTCTATAATCTAGCCCTTATATGGAGTTTAATTTTAAAAATGATATATTGTACCAATTCACACTGTTTTATATGTAGATATTTGGCCGCATAGACGATATGCATACCGTACTGAATTACATTCAGAGTGCCAGGCGTAGTGATCTGTAGTTGATACCACTCCATTATATAAAGTTTAACACATTACTAACAAACGTAGTGAATTTTTAACGAATGCTAGCCGTAGCGTTTTTAATATAAGTGTATAAAACGCCGTGTTCAACAGTATAGTGGCGCAATTGTTGATTATGTGAGGTTGGATTATGTGCTGATCAAGTGAAAGATCATATTACAGACGCGTATGGTATACATGATATTTTCCTCTTTCGTGACTTGACTATATTTAGCTACATTATATTTTCAGTTAAGTTGAAAAATATATAGTGAAATATGATAAAAAATGCATGGATTTCAAAAAGTTGCAAATTTTTTTTCTAAAAAAATTATCAAAAATTTTCCGCTAATCACGGAATTTTTTATGTTCCCTTTGGAGTATTTCGCCGTGAAATCGCAGGAAATGGCCATTCCAGACATCTAAAATTCAAAATTTCCC
>CACRXK020009323.1:9253-19323 GCA_902702795.2 Paramuricea clavata
CTCCCAGTACACATACTTTATGACCGGTCCCTAATTTTTGTTTTTTGGGACGCGCGTCCCCAAAACAATCTTTTAATCAGTAGTTCACAATTTTCGAAAGCTTATTATTCGAAAGGTATTCATGTAAACGTCTTCAAACTTTGTACACTTACTAATGTCGAGGTGGTCTTTTTAGTGATTTGTTTCATTTCTTAATTTTGGGCGCTTTTTAACACTCGTCCTCAGTCCACTCATCAACTTCGGAATGGCTAAATTACGACTAATCGTATCGTATACGACTAATCGTATCGTATACGGACTGGATTTTTAAATAACTCCTTACTGATGTTTTTACATTTCGATCAGTTAATGTATACCAATCAATTTATTGAAAAATAAAATAAAGTTCGGAAGGGGCGAAATATTAACAACATTCCAAAGGTTGCTCCCCCACTGATGGAATGTTTTGATGCGCAGAATATATGCGCAGAACGGACTTTACCGCATCTTTAATTGTTTGTTGTTAATAATGAATGTAATAATAATTGTTTCTTCCTTTTGCAACGTTCTAAAGCATTTAAAAGGTTTTGTCAAACTGAGTATAAATGGTTTTGACGAGGCGTTTAAATGCGTTGGCTTTGTCAGCTTTGATTATTCTATTTTGTTTGACACTCAATGCTCTTAAGAAATAAAAAAATCATCTTACAAGACATACTGTACTTCTTGCAAGCCAAAATAAGATGTCGTACAATTTACGTTGATATATTGGTTAGTTATACTAATAGCTAATTAATTGATGATTATTATATTAGTAATTTTATGAGAAGTGAGAACTGTTTTTATGTGAATTATGACTATTCCTGCAGATTCCGGATTCCGGCCGATTGCGGATTCCGTGTTTTCCAACCTATTTACGTGTGCCTCCAGCTAGGAATGTTAAGTTGGTCGCTATAAGTGCTAGGCTTAACTAAAATACGATTCCACATCGGTCACTAATCACTATAGTGAATAGTTTAAAAGTTTCAATCGATCTTTTGATATATTGAATAATTGGCATAAATGAAAATTGACATAGTTGGATCCCATGCAATGACAGAGGAATTAACATATTTAAAGTTCAATACTTTGATATCTTCTCCTAAATTTTTAAATTAACATATTCAGATCCAAATGGCGGGGACAATTCAGAGAAGGCAGACGTGATACTTTCCAGTGGAATACTTTCCAATAAATATTAGGAATAAGACCTCCAATAATTATTTTTGCAAAGCTATTCGTTAACGTTGCTACTATTATACTAGACAGGAACTATATATTCTTAGACCTATCCTTCTAATACTTTTATCATAGGCTTTTTAATTAAGTGTTACCGTCTTTTAGAAATTTCCATCATGCATGCATGCTACCACCTCTAACTGCATTTTGGCGCATTTCGTATGTTACTCATGGAGAGTTAGTGTGTCATGATAACATTAGATTTTCTGATAAACCTTAATTTATTCATAAGTACATCCATACAGCAGCACTTTCCTTAAAATTTCTTAGTTTTATTTGTATTTAACTTTCCTTTTGTTATCTTATGACCTCACCAATTATATAACTGGAAATGCAATTGTTGATGTAGCCCACGCTCTTTATTTCTGAGAGATTGTAAATGTACATGTTTCTGAAATAACATATACTGCGCTCAATGTTGATCACTATATTCAATTAAAAATTTCAAAGAGTATCAAATTTGATAAAATATTGTTGCAACAATTCTTCTGAAACTAGCGTTCCTAAAAGGTGCCGATAGGTGTTTTTTCACGTCGCTATGGAAAGCCATCCGGTACAATGTAAACGGCGTAAAATTAATTTCTATCCAGGAGTTTTAAAGCAAGCTAGAATGTGTAAAAATCTTACCGGTGAATAGAAATGTTCTTGTACGGTGAATTCATACATCAACGAGCGAAGCAAAAAGGCAGTTTTCGTCGACGTTGTAAATCAAGCAAATTGTTGAAAAATATCGAGATTTTTACCTCAAAACTGATCAAACGAAATCATAAAGTATAAATATTTGCACGAAACTAGGGGGTGAAGGACATCGTAAGAAGCTTAGGATCACGGTTGGGTCAGTGGTAACTACCATGAACTTAGCGACCAGTCGTCTTGACAATGGCATAAGACCATGTTTTTGGCGACACTTGTTTATGCCGAGCAGGTCCTCCAGTAATATGTATATATAGTTCAGTGCTTATGGTGCATGAAAATATTTGACCTTGATGATACCATCCCTACTATCCAGAGCCGTATAGTATAGGGATGGTTTGATCAAGGACAAATATCGTATAGGGGAGAACTTGACCATTTCGAGGTCAAACTGACGGAGTTGTTCGGTCAAATTCTTGCCTTGCAGATCATTTTGACCGGTCACTTTCGATAAAAGAACAAACTAATCTTTATTTGACTTCATTTTACGTCAGAACTGCATGTGCTATTGTGCTTAAGTTGAAACTTCACGACTTCACTAACTACAGCTGTTATACAAACTCGAACGTATGGACATAAGAAAGAATAAAGAAAAAATATGATTACGTTTTGTTCGTGCACACGAAGCTGTTTGAGTTTATTGACGGTTTAACTAAAGAGCGTCACGTAAGTCAGAAACTTTCAGAGAACCAGAGCTGAGGACAAAATGAGCTTCAGTTAATACGTAATAAATAAAGAGAAAAGCTATATATAGAATTAAACACCGACTAAGTCTAAAATAAAGTTCAAAATAGTGACCTTTTGTGTTGACATGATTGCCAAGAGTTCCATTCACCTCGCACCACGTGCGGCTTAGAAATCATCGTCAAGCTGTTCCAGTTAAGTAAAGATGACGCCGGTTTTGCACATCTTCAGTGCACTCTTTTATCGTAAATCGCGACGACCAACGTAAGCAAGCGCAGTGCAAGCTTTTATGTGAAGGAGATTTTCACTATTGGAAAAAAATGTCACGTATACTTTACTTAGGCTTTGCTTTAAATTAAGCTGAATAATTTGACGGGTCAGAAATTCGATATGTCCGAGCTAAAATTGATTTGGCCGGTCACCTTGACCGGCGACCCTCCAGCAGTTATTTCGCGCCCTGCTCGTACGTAGTTATAAAGACAACAGAATTATAGGTATTAATTATCAAAAACAGTTTCGGTTATATGTTAATATTAAAGTATAACAATTTACAATTTTGAGAACATTTTCCGTGTTTCTATACATTATAGATCGAAACACGCGTGAGAGTTTGGGAGAACGAGAAATGATCAGCTGCAAAACGAACGCGAGGGCGTGTTTCCCCACGTTGTTTTTCAAACGAGTTTCTCATTGGTAGGGGAAGTGATTCCACTAGAGTTTATATAGGATTAAGCAAAGACGGGTATGAACGGGCTGTGAAACGTTTGCCAAGAGACGATTGCGCTTCTTTAGCTGAACAAGAGAAGAAGATTTTGAATGAACCCAACGCACTCAAGTCAAGCCATGTGATAAAGTATCGGTTTCTGGACGACAAAAGCGAAGAGAACTGGTTATTTTTAATCATGGACTTGTGCGAGGAAAATTTGAAAGAATTTGTTGAGCGTAGTAGTTCCGACGGTTGGACAAAAATTGCGCGAAAGATCATTGAGCAAGTTTTGAAAGGATTAGCTGATATCCATCGCAATCCAAAGGGCATTTTGCATCGTGATCTGAAACCATCCAACATCTTGCGAGACGTCGACGGTAATTGGTTGCTTGCAGATTTTGGAATCAGTCGAATCGTGGCGCAAGAAGTAAGTACCCATCGAAGCGAGATGAGGGGGACAGATCATTGGATAGCCGTTGAGTCGTATTCTCTAAATAGTAGCACGTCCAGTGGTGGCAACGTACGGTACAAGAAAGCATCCGACATTCAGGTAGGGTTTTGTTTAATAACAAATGAGTAAAGTTTTATTGCTGTCAAACGCTCATTTTTTTATTAGAGAATTTTCTAAAAACGTGTGCGTATTTGATGACATGTAGGCGTTTTATATACCTGCTAAGATTTCCCCTATACATACAGTACAAATAATTATACTATCTAGAAATACATAGTGCCCCTGACACAAAAAATTATTTTCAGTCTATAGTTGAAAATATTCATTTGGTGTAGTGTTCTAGCGAAATAATTTTTAGATTTCATCGAGCTGTTTGAACACGCAAAATTTGGGCTTTTGCCGGTTGGCAGGCGTCCATGTTCGAAGGAAAGTTCGAGCGATTTTTCGGTTACGTCACGCAAGTGAGTCCGGCGGCGTATTCTACTATTTGACTGATTCTTGGCGCATATATATATATATATATATAATGTAAATTTGTGGTCGAAAAAAATATGACTTTTTACTGTGTTGCAGCTAATTGTACCAATAAAGCATGTTTAAAAGATGGAATAAGTCTACATAATATTCCATTCTTCAATGACGAACGCGCGGAAGCTAAAAGACGAAGAAAAGTATGGATTGATTTTATATCCGCAAAGCGTTTGTTTGTGCTGTCAAAGACTTCGACTATGCTCGGATCATTTTAGACCAGAGGGTAACGAGAGGCGATTTTTTCGTTTCGGGGCTCGGCAAGCCTGACGATGACGGATTTTCTTTGTTTTGATGATTCAGCTAGTCATATTTCGGTTTTATGGGCCCGCTAAACATATAAATATTCTGCAATACCGAAATAAAAGATGCAAATCTGAAGCAAAGATGCAAATCTAAATAGGGTTTTGGATTCCGGTTCGAATAAGACTATTACGAAAAAGATATGTCCAAAGGGGCCGAAGTTATGTTCGGCGAAAGGTATGGCTAGTTTACATTTTTCTCTTAAAGGTCATAAATAGCTATAAAATTTGACTAAAACTATCGTTAGAAATTACGTTACTTGTATTAAAATTTGCGCAGTACTAGAATTCGCGCAGCGCTTCATGGTGCGCGAATTTTAGTACTGCGCGAAATATAATCCGCGCGAAAAGCTGTGTGGTGTAGTATGAGGTACTCCTTGTCCCCGGGCCAACGGCGCTCCGATCCGCGCCGTTTCGAGCGTAAGCCCGGGGCGAGGGTACTAATTCCGCCCGGCAATTTACACCCAGGAAAACGAACGCATTAGCGAAGTCTGGGGCCGGTTGTGTAAAACTCTTAATCACTCTTTTAATCACCATTTTGTAGTTAAATAGTGATTAACTCTCAAATACGCGCTTCTTATTGGATGGCGTTTCCACTAACTATAATTAACTTTAATCACTTTTTTATACAACCGGCCCCTGAAGTTCATCAATGATTGCGGGCGTGGGTCACCAACGAAGTTTCGGTGGGTGGTCATCTTCACTGATCTCAAAAACATGGCGGACTGTCATGAATAGCGAACACTGATTGGTCATTTGAAGTTTGCATTATATTTATATTTATAACGACTGCATGACGACAGCGAAATAGCAAACATTTCTTGATTTGATGATTGATGAATAATGATTTCTTGCAAATATATTTCATTTTTGCAAGATTTTGTGAATTTCAAAAGCTTTTTAAGAAAATAAAGGCGAAAGAATTACTAAAAGAAGGGAGTAAAGGCACCTACGCTAACGAAGGTAAGTTTGTTTTAAATATTGATGTATTGTTCGCTTTATAACGACTTTGAAGCTGATCGTTGCGTATATTTTAAATGAAAAAGACAGCATATAATTTCAGTGTTTCTTTATTGGCAATTTAGTTTTATAAAGAACATTTTAATTAAAACGTCTTGCGAAGCGTTTGAGGTTGAATTTTACCTATTTTTATTGAAACTTATATTACGTATATAATAACATACTTAACATATATATATGTTTGGGGAATTGAAAGTGTTGAAATAAAAGTGATATTTTTAGGGGTTTTTTTCATTTGTAAAAATATTCTTAATTTAACAAAATTATCGTGTTACCATGACAACTACTTTAAATTCTGCATGCATGTATTTTCTAGTCAGTAATACAAATCAGTTGATTTGTTAACTGATTTGCATTACTGTTCGCTCTATTTGCATTATGTTACTGTATTAGGAAAATGAGAACCATACAATAAATTTTTTAGTTCTTGATGGTATTTTGAACTCACGCTTTATTGTTATCATGAATTTTGCTTATACATTACATAATTTTGAAGCCATTTTTGAGGCCACCTAATCGCTTTTTAATTACGTTTTGACAAACATTGAAGTATTTGTTGATAAAAAATGCTCGTTATAAATGCGTTAATTGTTAAAGATGCTGTAAAGTCCGTTCTGCGCGGGCCTGCATTCCAATGATCGGGACCCGACCATTGGAATGTAATTAATATTTCGCACCTTCCGAACTTTCTTGAATTGAATCTCTAGTCTGTATTTATTTACAAGCATGGCGAACCAGAAGAGTGTTAAAAATTCAGTATAATAGTATATCTATTTTTATTTTCTGTGTTGGTGTTATGTACTGAGGTGAATATGATGTTTGTGATGTTACTGTGAGTGTATATCCACACCGGGCAAGCTTGAAAAATATGCCTGGCCACGGTGGGAATCGAACCTATACGACCTTTAAATTCTTAGCCCAATGCTCTGCCAACTGAGCTACGCAGTCAGGTCGGTTCGAGTATGTGATATTTCGGAACTGAGTCTAGTTCCTTCGAATTCGATATCAATATAATCTAGTAATCATGATTTTTATTTTCTGTGTTGGTGTTATGTATTCATGGTGAATAATTATGATGTTTGTGATGTTACTCTGAGTGTATATCCACACGGCCGGGCAAGCTTGAAAAATATGCCTGGCTACGGTGGAATACTAGCTAATGCTCCGCCAAGTGAGCCACGCGGTCAGGTCGATCAACTGAGCTACGCGGTCAGGTCAGTATAAGGGGCCATTCCCAAAGGATGTCCGGCCAAATGATGGATTTTCAGATCCCCCTCCCCCCACGCCCCTTATCCGGCATTGTCCGAATTAGTGACCCCCCGGACATCCGCCATGCCTCGCAGAAACACACGCAACCTTGTATATGTCAAGAATCAAAATCTTTTCTTACTTTTAGCACTTTTTTGATAACTATAAATGTGAATACAAAAAGAGTTATAAATGCAGAAAGCTATTATTTCACGACACTGTTGAATTCATCATTGAAAAAGAAATTAGATAATATTATGAAGTGTTTAAAATGCCAATTTCACAATGGGAATGAATGTTCAAAATAGAGGAAAAAGAAATTTGTTTTTGAATTTTTCTAAATTTCGGACATCTAGATTGCTAAAAAATAAACCCTCCCCCCTATGTCCGAGTTTGTCCTGATTTTCCAAATCCCCCCCCCCTCGGCTCGAACATCTTTTGCGAATGGCCCATGACATCACAAACAACAATATATATCTAATCATATTTTACAACTGTAATAATGAGTTCAAAATGTGAACAAAGCGTTTGTTTACATTACGGACTTTACAGCATCTTTAATAGTTCTATTAATTAAACAAACCAAAAAGAACGAACACGGAAAATTACTTGCGCGAATTTAAAGCTGCGCGAATAAGTCTCAACAAGGTGCGCGAATGCGAAAGTGAGTAAGACACGAATTTTAATACAAGTAAGGTAGGAGATTTTGTTTCACTGAATCGAATGGTAGTATTTTTGTCTTCATAGCATGCACCGAAGTTGGCCGAACCGGAGATATGAACCTTGCAAAGTCATAGCTAGAACGTTCTACGTTCGTACCAAATCTGCGACACGGACGCGACTAAAAAACAGTCGCTAATAATGGAAGACTAGTTTTACTTTGTTTTTCTCGTGTCCCTGGCTTTGTTTACCAACAACAATCCATAGTTTTTACCCGTTAAGTGAAACTGTGATCGTCAGACACTTGAAAAAAACAACTCCGTATCTCTAGGCAGATGATACTCAAATTTCGTCTTCCTCGTACGATTTTGAGACATTAGCTCAAAATCTAAATGATGATCCAAATAATATTCAGAAGTGGCTTCTAAAAAATAAGCTTCAACATCATCAGTCCCACCAAAACAAAAGTCATGTTTATTGCTTCATCTTATAACCTCATCAATAAAATTGGAAATACGCCAATATTGATGAATAATACCCCAGTCCCTCGAACCACCAAATATACATGTTTAGAGATGGACATTGACGAAAAATTAACTTGGGATGCACACATCGATTCGATATGTTACAAAGTCAGTGCCGGAATTGGGGCTATGAAACGTATAAAGCCTTTTGTCCCACCTGCAACTCTGCAAACAATTTACAAAGCATTATTTAATTCAACCCTACTTTGATTATTGTTCCCCTCTGTGGGATACCTGTTGAAAAACACTGCAAGATAAACTACAAAAAATTCAATCCCGTGCAGCTAGAGTGATTACTGGAGCCAGTTATGATATTAGGTCTACTGATGTTTTGGATGCTCTCGGTTGGCAAACACTGCATGTGAAACGTTTGGAAAATAAATTAATGATGTACAAAATACTTAATAACCACACTGTCCCTAATCTAAACGAGTGTTTCTGCAAAAGAAACACAATTCAATCTAATTATGATTTGCGTAGTAGCGATACAGATCTATGCTTACCTAAGCCTAATAGTGAATTTTTAAAGAAAACTTTTCGATATAGTGGTGCCATGCAATGGAATCATCTTTCTGAGGATTTAAAAAATTCTGAAACCCTTTCTTCTTTTAAAACAAAAATATGTCAGGCATGAACACCTTCTTTGGATCGCACCAATTGTTAAGTTTTTATATAATTCCTTTTCTATTGTCCTTTGCTTCCTTGTTTTTTTTTCTATATAGTTTAACTTGTATATAGTTTAATGTGTATACTCTTTAATTTGTAAATAGTTATTGTGTGACGCCCCTCATGAAAAGCAGCTCACGTTGATCGAGGCTAGCGTGTTTAAATAAAGTTTTACCATACCATGTCCGCGTCGTAGCGACCTCCTGGACCTGACGAGATGCTATAGATCAGCATCTTCCGACACAACGGCATAACCTGAGTGTAAAATTCACATCGGAATCATTTTAGCTACTGTCGGATTCTGTTGTCGACATGATACTTGATAGAACTTAGAATATACTTTCGAGCTGATCAAAACAGACAAGTAGGCAGCAGACCATCGACATTCGACTCACTTGTGTGACGTCACAATAAATGCTAGTGCCAGACTCCTGTCGTCGACGGCCATTAGCTAAAAATATTTGGATTCAAACAGCCCTAAAAAATTTCGTTTTGATGAAATCGAAACATTCTTTCACTAGAACACTAGGGGCACTTTAAAGCAGCAAGCCCCTCATCCGATAAGATAGATGAACTGTGTTCAATCTCATTTGTGTTTCACTTATATAGCACAATATAATTGCAAATTAAGATGATTCATCAGTTTAATTTGCATTGCGCACTTTTACTGCACATACCTAATAATAAGTTCTAGCTAATATTAGCTAGTATATGTAGTCGAATTGCAATGTAAAGTGAAGGAGAAAGAGTTAGGGCAAAGATTAAAAAAACATTCTGCATTGAATAGGCCTGTTTTAGGAAATATACCTTCAAAAATGACAGAACTCTGGCTAGGGCTGTGAGAAGATTGGAAAAGACATCTTCGTAGAAGATTGGAAAAGACATCTTCTAAAATACCATGTTTTCTTGTATATAATCACTTGATAGATATTTTAGGATCCTTGTTAAAAAATTCAATAACGGTGAGCAATTGCTATATTTACTGTAACTCGTATAGTGACAAGATGGCGCCATATGGGGGAATGTAACAAAAATGACAGTATCAGTAATTGTTCTGGAAATGAGAATTTGCTGGGGTGACGTCCCAGGGGTGAAGTTTATGATGTGCTCATAGTAAAAGCAGAAAAGTTGGGGTCACCAAACTCATTCGAAGATATGACAAGTGTAATATCCAATATGCCACCTTTTCCGGAAAAGGTGGAATTTTGCACTTGTCATATCTCCCAAACCAATTCGGTGGCCCCAATTTATTTTTTTACTGTGAGCATATCATAAACTTCATCCCTGGGAAGTCTCAGCAAATTATTTTATTATTATTATTATTTATTATTAAA
>CACRXK020009324.1:0-19321 GCA_902702795.2 Paramuricea clavata
CGTTTTGGGCCCGCAGTAATTGGTTTCAGGCTGTTGCGGATACCCAACCATCAACTCAGTTTATGTCATTGTGTTATGTATGTATATGTGTGTATGTGACATGTGTGTATGTTTCTGTACAGTAGTGATGGAAAAGCAATTAAATTAAAAAATTAACACTTATACATCCAGCTAGCTAGTGCACAGCTCACAAAAATGTATTAATAATCGAAGCAAATCAAATTGCTGATTATGAGTTCAGTGCCTTTAGACCACGTTCATAAGAGACGAATTGAAACACTTTTTTGTATATTGAACCAAGAAGGCTAATTAAAATGCACAATCAATGAAAGTGGTTTATTATTTCAACACTTTGCTGGCAGTAGTTTCTTTAATTTCATAGGCTGTGATCATTGACTGGCTTTGCAAGTGAGTAACACTATTATTATTCACATGGTGCATTGATTTGTCATGATATATCGTTAGCAAGCCTCGCTTTAGTATGAAGAAAACACTGGAGTGTAGATGAGGTTTGCTGCTAAGAACAAAAGTATGCTTTAAAACCACTAAAATATTTTTAAAAATTGAAAACTCAAATCATGCTTTAAAACAGTAATATTGAAATTTGAAAAAATGCAGCCCATGGAGGGGGTCCATGGACCCGGTCCATAGAGGGGGTCCATGGACCGGGGATTCATGGACCGGGGGTCCATGTTTTGTACTTTCCCGGTTTAGTACCTAAACCACTCCACTCAAGCTTTCAAACAAAGTAATATTTCCTCAACCTTGTCTACAATTGGGTTACAGAGCTCAGTTGTGTTGCTATCTAATCCATATACACTTATGTCTGGTTAATTTGGATGACTTTAAGACTGCCTAGACCACTCCCCACAGCTCCCTGCATCATCAACACAGCCATCTACTCGGAATAATTCTGAAAGCCCTGGATTTACTAACTTTTCTCTAGAAAGGTATTTTCGAGGTAGCAGGGCTTTCAGAACTATTCTGAGTAGATGGGTGTGTTGATAAAAAATAAAAATAGGTGGTGTGAGGAGGGGGCAGTCCAGTCTTAAAGTCATCCAAATTAACTACTGTAGTGTATCAAGCCTGAAAATAAGCGGTCGGTCACAGAAATTGTCCGGTACGAAAAGGTAATTATCCAGCACAACTGCTTTTTTGCCGTACAGTTTGTCCGGCAGATACAACTATTGGTGAAATTGTCTACAACTGGCATTAAAAATTTCATTATATTTCAAAATATTTGCATTCCGCATCTAAAAGTTATCTGTATGTCCAAATTTCATCGCGTATGAATATTAAGACAATATGCCTGTGAAAATGCTGTGAAATTTACGATTGTTCGATTCCGTATGATATAATTGACTAGTGGCTTATAAATTGTTGTTACTAAGCTTTTCATCGGTTGGCTTCTTTTATTTCGAGGACCATGAAACACTATATTTGCTCTATTGCGTTAATCACTTTGTCAGGCACAAAATGTCCAGTGTCAGGCACCAATCAGTTGGTACTCGGAAAAAGTAACTTAGAGAGTAAGCTTAGAGAGGAGGGAGAGCAGAATTGATATTTCCAGTACGAAAGACTGTTCAAAGTAATTAGAGAATTGCCGGGTTTTGCTTGTGAATAGCAAAAGATCACAGTAAAAATAACACTAATAACAACTACATTATGAATGGCTCATTACAGTTGATTGGTACATCTACAGGTGTATGTATCACATAATATCACAGTACCACAGAATACCAGTTTTTTTATTTCTCTCATAAAATTTGAAGGAAACATGCTATATACTTTATTTTTGTGAATATATATTAGTTCTAGTCTCAATGGTCATATAAAAACGAAAAATGGATATTTTCATAAAATTCTTAAAAATAATCAGGATAAACAACAAATAAAATTCCTTATTTTGGTTTTTTTTTCTGCTTAATGCCCGTTAAATCAGAAAGTTTGAAAGTAAGTTTGCAAACCAACATGATTTACAATCATCAACTGTGTTTCTTTGCGATACAACATTTTTACTATTCAGGAATCTCACTGAGTAATCAAATTTACCATAAAAAACTCAATTTTTCAAAATTATTGGTAAACCTAATATACTGTTAGATTAGATTAGAGACTTTATTTCAAGAGGGTAACACTTGACATTAATAAAAATAGGTACGCGACCGCGTACATGTATCTGCGCATTAAAGGTCCAGACACGCCGGACGCGATTCGACAACGCGACGCGATTTTTCGACTTTCACTGACCGATAACTTTGATCCAAGTTTAAATTTTCCAAATATTTAGAAGCGCTATAACATTTTAAGTTACTTGGTCTACATATGTTTCAAACTGATTTGCTCTCATTGGCTGTTTTTCAAAAACTGAAAAATCGCGTCGCGTTGTCGAATCGCGTCCGGTGTGTCTGGACCTTAAGGCCTGATTCCACGACGGCGAAATTCGTCGCGAGAACTTGTGTCTGCGAAATACGGTGGTTGCACATGAGCGATTATATTGAATTGTCCCACTTTGTCCCCTTTCGCAGTAAGTAGAAATGTTTCGCATTTCGCCGAGAAAAAACGCTCGTGGAATCAGGCCTTTACTGCATTGATGTTGCATTCTCGGAATCACATTTTTACAGCAATTGTGCGAAATTGTGCTAGTTGAAATTATATGCCTGCTTCAGATATAATATTTACATTTAACCAGTGACTTCTAAATTAAGAGGACGAGAACCATTTATATCCCGAATCACGGCAACTGATTACAATCATACAAAAATGTTTCTTTTTATCTGGAGCTAAATATCTGCTATTCATACAGTTCATTACTTTTAAGAACAATTTAAAGAAAATAATTAATTAAGGCTGTAAAATGTGTGGATTCAAAGACGTGGGATTAGACGTCTGTACATGGAGTCATGAGCTAATAATAGTTTCTGACATTTAAAACAACAGGGCTACGTTTATACTATACTTTGTTTTTATAGTTTAGCTAAGTTTCAGAGGCCTCCATTAAATAACAGTCAAGATATACACGCAAATATAATTTGCTTGTCTATATTTAAAATTTGTAATTGTTTCGTGAAGATTCAACCGTAAAACAATTGCCGGAAGTGCAAGCCCTGATTATAAAAACTCAGGGAAAACCCGTGCGGTATGAAATGCGTGGCGTAAACATGTCAATCAAATATCATTCTATAAATATGACGTTTTATATTTGCACAGTACATCGTGTACGTTTTTGTTGTAGAACTTGTGTTGTTCAAATCGAATATGAAGTAAAATCAGGAGCATACTGTCACAGGCTAATTTTGTATTTTAATACCCTCTGGAAATACAAAGGCTTTGGTACCCCTATCTATCACAAAATGTAACAAATCCAAAACAAAGTATGAGGACTAATATTTTTCCTATCATTTGACAGACTAAAAGTATTATTCAAGAAATATGTCCATTTTAATCATAACGTGATACAAAAATACTAAATAACATGCAAAATTCAGTGCCAAAGAGGGATTTATTTGGCGGTAGTTAAATTAAATATGTAAACATAATATGTTCTCAAACTGGCACAGTTTAATACAAATTGGCAATTAAAGCTCGCAATGCTATATATTTGGTTTGATACGAAGATAAAATAGTAAATACTCATAATAATTACAATATGTCCATGACCTAATTACTCAAAAATTTAGATTATTAAATCACATAATGGAACAACTTGCAATTTGCTACGCTCACTCGTTAGCAATATTCTCTTCAACACTCGAAATATATTACATATTTCCGCACATTCGCACAACCATGTATAAATATTCTCTATACATTCCAGTTTACCTTTAATTTGTCAAGTGGTAGGCAAGATATTAGTCCTTTTGATTTGTTATTCTCTTGACCCGACACGGGAGTGATGGGCACTTGAAAAAATGACAGTTGCATACTTGCGTGTAATTTGTTCGGAACAATTTGCAATCAACATTGCAAGATTGATTGCAATGTTGCAATACTCATGGGAACAGAACATCCGGTTTGACTGTAAGAGTTATATCAGTGCAAGACTGCTATAGAAGAAGATTTTATCAAAATAAAGTCAGGATGAAGTCTATTAATACCACGATTACTAATACTACTCTTGAAAGCTTTTCGAAAGACGCCATCTTGTTTTAAAGCTGTTCTAGCCTGCGAACAGGTCTTCAAAACAAGGCTGACGGACTTAACAACTTAACTTAACTTACCTAACTTTACTTTACTTTACTTTACTTTACTTTACTGACTGACGCGATAGCAATATATCTGCGCTACGCGCAGATACAAAAATAATAAACCTGTGGCCCTCCATATTCCTAATTACAAAAATATACACCCAATGAACTATACTGAATAGACAATGCTAAATCTATTTACATTTAGTAGGTAATTATACTTATGCTATATTTACATTATACTAAGAATATTTAAGATAAAATAAGTCAAAGAGCTAGAAAAGATTAAAAAGTAAGCGTCTCTCCCTGCTTTGTTAAAAAGTATTTAAGAAAGTTTCTTTTAAAAATACTTGGACTATGACTTTTCTTTAAGTCACTGGTAATACTGTTCCAAGCCTTGATAGTCTTAACAGTAAACGTACGCCCCCCCTCAGTCTCTCTTTTGTATCTTGGGCAATTTAAATTTAGTTTCGAGTACCTAGTGTTCCTATTATGAATATCACAATTTCTTATAAGTAGATCGTTAATATAAGTCGGTGGTACAGCGGTTACAAGGTACAGCGGTTTATGTGGGCCTCGATGTAAAATGGCAGCCAACCGAGCATGTTAAACAGATTCACAGAACAGGCTCTACGATCAGCATCCAATATTACTCTTGCAGCTCGTTTTTGCAATTTGAGCACTCTTTGTAGGTCATCTTGTTTGCAGGAGCACCATACAGTACTACCATAGAGTAAAACAGGTTTGATTATTGCAGAGTAATATATCTCACGTTGTTTTTGTTTCAAATATGGACATATATGGCGAAGAAGACCAACACGTTTCGATAACTTCTTGCATAGCTCATCGATTTTGGTGGTAAATGACAGGTCTTGATCCAAGCTAACACCGAGTAGTTTGTAACTGAGTACTTGTTCAATTACAGTGTCACTTAGTTTAGCATCTATAGAGATGGAAAAGGTGCTGGTGTTATTTCGAATGCGTTTACCAGCGATTAACATTGACTTTGTTATTGACGTGTTTATAACCATGCCATTTTCATTTCACCATCTCTCTAAGCAGATCAAATCTTGGTTTATCATTCGAGTTAAAACAGGCAATTTGTCGATACTTGCACTTCTTGCTAAAGTTGTGTCATCGGCATAAATTTCTACATTTGAGTCAGGCATATGAAGAGGCATATCGTTTATAAATGTAATGAACAACAACGGTCCGAGGATCGATCCTTGCGGTGGATACACATTCAGGTGGATACACATTCAGGTGGATACACATTCATTTAATTTAACAAACTGTTTTCTGTCAGATAGATACGATGTAAACCAGGCAATTGATGATCCGTCTACCCCATAAATTGCAAGCTTTTTCAGCAGAGTTTTGTGATTTATAAGTTAGGTCGAATGCCTTTTTAAAGTCAATAAATGTCAAACATGTAACCTTATCGTCATCCATGTTAAAAAGGAGTTCATCGACAAGGTTTATTAATACTGTCTCTGTCGAGTGGTTAGCACAAAAAACCTGACTGGAATTTATACAGAAGGTTATGATCTTGGAGGTACTTGTAGAATGATGGTACATACCACCAGTATTCTGTAGTGATTTTAGTATTTACCTTCCATTAAATTAAGTTAGCAATATCTGTACAGTGTTATCACACAACATGACACACCAAATCCTCGTACAATTTGATAAACCATTCCTCACTTATTGCCGCACTGGTATTCTGTGGTCTGTGGTACATACACCTATAGCATGACATGTGTGGATGGTCAAAAATGCAATTAATCCAGATACGTGTGGACACATAAAGTTTTGAATCTGCAACAAAATGTTTGCGGATACAAACGAATCTGGAAATGTTTTTTTATTCGTCTAGCACTTTTGGCATTGATTTATAACACAATTTAACTTCTAAGAATATATTCGGCTATTGGAATGCAGTACCCTAGTATTAGGACCTGTTATATGGAAGCCGGGCTGTCCCGCTTAGCGAGACAGCCCAGTAAGCAGGATGAATTTCTCTTGTGTTTATATGAGAAAATTTTATCCTGCTGCTGGGACAATTTTGCTGTTTTGATATTGTTTTGACAGTAATTTAAAAATAGTTTGCAGCGGTATCTTCAGTCCTTGAAACTCCAGAAATTTCAGGTCGGCAAGAAATTGCCGACCTAAAGCGATAATTCTCAATCTGGGTCGGCAAATATTTTCAAAACAAATAGACAATATCCAAATGAAAATTCACTTAATAGACAATATCCAAATGAAAATTTGCTTGCTGCAAATACGCGTATTTATAATAAGCAGCAATTAATTGCAATCAATATATGAACAATGTATGGACAACTAACAAAATGTATGAATTCCAATCAAACAGTGCATGTTGTGACAAAATGTTGTGACAAACCGTACACTACTTTATTACAATATAGTTTCGCTTAAATCTTGAAGCTCGATGATTTTAACACGATGTTTACTTTTCAAAGTTTCAAGTATCACCTTTCAACAATGAAACTGCAATGTTTGTAAATTTGATACTCGCAAAGCGTATTTGACTAGGCAAGCTAATGATCAAAACCTGACAGGGCTCGAAATAACGTTCTCAACGTTCCCGATCATGGTGATCGGCAATCACGCCTTTTTTCCGATCAAATAAAAATTTGGCCGATCAGGAGCATAGTTTGTCTAAGACTTTAGAGTTTCCTTGAAAAAAATTCTAAATATGATAATAATTAACTTTATTTCAAATTCAAGTTTAAATCTGCAACATTTTTGGACTTATTATATATAATTCTAATAGTCCATGTAACTACATTTAATACACTTTTAATAAACTTTAGTTAATTAAAGCACTTTTCAAGTTTTAATTATAGTTATTGCATTTTTTCACACAAAACTCAAAAGCAAGGAACATAGCAGCATTATCAATTAAGAACTAAAACTTATTATTCAATATTATTAAAAGAGAAAATGTTACTAAAAAGAAAAAATCCTATTCAAAAAATCCTATCAAACTGAAATTATTATAACAAAAACGTTCATCGTCAGCAGTCCGGATTGCAGACAGTTGAAGAGACGACAGTATTTCATGCAAATTTGTTTTTATGGTAAATTAGGCTACTTTAGAGCGAAAATAGTCTTGCGGCCTTTCCTGTTGTATGACTCGTATCAACTAAACAAGGGCTTTTCGCGTGTTTTTGAATGTGTTTTATGTTACTTTTATTTGTCTTTTACCGTGTGACAATGAATCTATTTCTGCCGATCAAAATGAACGGCAACCTTGCTTCTTCGCCGATCAAAAACAATTTCCTGCCGATCATTGATCGTTGATCGGCCGTTATTTCGAGCCCTGACCTGATAAAACATCATCGTTGAAAATGCGTATGTGAAAGATGCGTTCATGGAAGAAACTGCTGAGACGTATTTGAAAGTAGGTCGGCAAAATTTTGCCGACCTAAATCTACACATATCTACATACGACTTTGAAGGTCGGCATTTAGGTCGGCATTGCCGAATGCCGACCTGAGTTTCAAGGACTGTATCTTTGAACTTTCATCCAGGCAAACAGGCTAGCCCACTCGTGAGTGTTTATATGGACAAATTTCCATCCTGGTAAGTGAGATCTCTCCTCTGTCAAGCAAGATCTCAACAACCCGCAACCAGGCCAGCCCACTTGTCCATATAAACACACAATAATTTTTACTATAAAAATAACTACACGGCGAGATCTCACTTACCAGGCTGTCTCACTTAGCGGGCCAGTCCGGCTTCTATATAAACAGGCCCTTAGGGGCTGTTTACATGAGCCCGGCTAGCTGGGATGAGTAGTTTGCCGGGCTGACATGTACACTCACAAAAATTGGCGGGAAAAACTTGTTTACGAGTTAACAGTGTAACGTCTGTCATGGAAGTCGAATTTGTGCTTTATTGGCAAATTTAATCGATTAAAACTACTTTGTCGGCTAGATTAATTGAAGAGAAATTTATCAAGAAAAATATCAGTTTCTGTCTTTTATTTTTGTTTTAAATGTATTTTTGTTTTAAATGTTATTTTTGTTTTAAAAGTTTTTGTTCTAGCCTGGTTGCCCGGGCTGGATACTTTACATGGAGAAATTTCAGCCCGGCTGACCCAGACTGGAAAGTTTGTATTGCGCAACCTAGATCTAGGTTGCGCAATTTCGGACCAAAACGCGTTGAAACGCGCAAATTTTAAGAATTTAGCTATCCGCCGCGCATGTAATAATATTGTGCAATGACCGCCGCGCAAACGCGCGGAAAAGCGAGAAAGAAAGCACAAGAAGTAAGAAAACGCGAGAAGCAAGAATGCGCGAGAACACGCGTTGGAGCGCACGTGCATCGCGTGACGTTTGCAAGATCGAGTTTCAAATGCAAATTTCAATGCGCTGGCAGCGGTAGCACCTGTGGCGCAACGCATTAAGTTACAGCTTACTTCCGATTTGGTGGCTTAACCAATACGAATATGGCAAATTGTTATTTTTGCGGTATCGCGTTCTTTTGCTCGGAGTTTTCAAGATCTTTCAAGGCGAACAACGTCGGTATTCGAAGTTACACGCTCATATTGTCTATTGAGTACTTTTCCTGTGGAATTCTGTGGAACGTCTTGTCATTCTCGAGAGTTGATTTTAAGAGGTGAGTGTGTGTAGTGTTCCTAGTTGAAGTATCTGTATTTCTGTTGCGCTTATGGAAATTTATATCGCGTAATCGCTTCTCAACAGAGTTACAAACCGGGCCTTTGGCCGCGTTCGGTTTGTCGAAATTATTAGCTTTATGAAGTCTTTTAATAACGTTTTAGTTCGATACTATAAAATGTTTATTGATTGAAACATGCGTTTTAGTTTCACACCAATTCACTCACGTCTCATGGTAAATATAAAGATGGCAGAGATCCAGACAGTTAAACGAGGTAAGGCTGGTAATAAGGTGATTGACGTAAATAGCGTAAACTGCGTAATAGCTTAATAAGCGACCCACATATGTACTATTTAAAGCACGCGTAGGAGTGTTTTATCATAAAACACGACGCATAGCGGAGTGTTTTATATGTGATAAAACTTTTATATGTAATAAAACACGACTACAAGTGCTTTAAATGGCTTAAACTACTCATCTTATTATCTTATACGAGTTCATTGGCGATTTGGCCAAGTAATTTTTAAAATAAACGTTGTCTAAATCGAGAAAATCAAAGCTAAAGTCTATGTAAATTAACATGATTTTTTATCACATAAAAAACCACGACACGCTTATGATTTTTTATTGTGTATTGCTCCTGAATTATTAATGACTTTTTATTTATAAATATATTTATAATTTATTTTTGTTATAATATTAGTTTGTGCTTCATGTGAGAAGGAATGTGGAAGTCATTTTTGCAAAGTATGCAAAAAGGCCTGTCATGCCATTCCACCTTGCTCAACATCTACTGCTGAGGATGAAGAAGGGTTTGGTGCACAGGTGCTATGTAGTGGTTGTGCAAAGACTAAGGCGGTGGCTCAACCAAAGCAGTTATAAACCTTCCTTAACCACAAGTCCACCACCTGGTTGCTGAATATAGACATTTAATAATGGAGACCTTATAAACCTTCCTTAACTACCAGTCCACCACCTTGGCTGCTGAACCATGTTTTGAGGAAAGCTTCCTGCTGAGAAAATGGTTTTTCTGCTGATTTATCATCAACGAAGCGAATTTATTTGGTGTCAACCTTTCATGTATTTTTGGTAAGATGTTATGAATGATGAACGTAAGTCACCAATGCTAATATTACTGTACTTATATTATGGTATGTGTAGTGGTACTGCTAAAATGCTTGATGCCTTGATCAAAAGGTGACTTGAAACTGTACATTTAAGTGGGTAGTTAATGAAGTAGGTGTTTATTAATGTTGGTTTTCTTACAGGCTTACTATTAACTGAAGTAATTATTTTGTTAGACTGTTAGTATAACTGTTTGGTAGTGTTTGGTATATGCCTAAAGACAAAAAGTTGAAGAATACGAAACCATTAATTTCAGTGTATAACCACTGTCGCGGCGCCAATGAGAAAGGTCAAAAAAGGTAAAAATGATATAGATTGCGCAGTTTGCAAACTTTCCAGTCTGGCGGCTGACCGGGCATCCCATTTGAGTCAAGTGGGATCCCAGCTAAACGGGCTGGCTTGGTTGTCAGGTAAAGTAAAATTTTTTGTGTTGGAAATTACTATGAAGCCAGGCACCCCGTTTAATCGGGCCAGCCCAGCAAACTGGGCTCATGTAAACAGCCCTTTAGAATCAATCATAATTTTAATATCAGTAGAGAAGTCACCATTTTTATACATGTATATGCACATGGATTTTTAAAATTGAACATAAGGAACAAATACTTACTTGTACTTGAACCAAATGTAGAAGATCCAAACGGTGTAGATGAACCAAACATATTTATATATAGTAAATACTAAATCATCAACATCCCTTTATTCAATCGACAAGTCGACAACTGAGTCGGCCGAGTGCAGACATGCATGATGACGCAGTACAATTTAAAACAAAATTCAAAAACGGACCATCAACAGCTTGTACTAACAACTTAGTGAGCAGAAAGGCTATTGTAAATCTGAACCATCAATTGTATTTACAACAAAATTATAAAATAAACTTTTATGACGAAGTGAAAATAAAATGCCCCAACCGGTTCGCGCTGGAAGATTCTGGGAAGAGCCGCTTCCTACGCCCGCACTACAACTGGCGGCATACACGGTATAGACTTCATGTAGCCCTCATTATAGTATATCAGAATACAATGAGATTAATAGGGTACATTAGGCTGTACTAGGGTACATTAAACTACCTTAGGGTAGCTTGGCCCACCTTACGGTACCTTGGCCTACCCTAGGGTACCTTGGCCTACCTTAGGGTACCTTGGCCTACCTTAGGGTACCTTGGCCTACCTTAGGGTACCTTGACCTACCTTAGAGTACCCTAGGGGCCTAGGGTACCTTGGAGTACCTTAGACACCTTAGGGTACCTTGGCCTACCTTAGCCTACCTAAGGGTACCTTGGCCTACCTTAGGGTATCTTGGAGTACCTCAGGGTACCCTGATCTACCTTAGGGTACCTTGGCCTTGGCCTACCTTAGCCTACTTTAGGGTACCTTAGCCTATCTTAGGCTACCTCAGAGTACCTTACTCTACCTTAGCCTACCTTAGGGTACCTTGGCCTACCTTGGGATACCTTGGCCTACCTTGGAATACCTTGGCCTACCTTATGGTACCTTGGCCTACCCTAGGTACCTTAGCCTATCTTAGGGTACCTCAGAGTGCCCTAATCTACCTTAGGGTACCTTATTTAACCTACCTTAGACTACCTTAGCCCACCTTAGGGTACCTTGGCCTATACCTTAGGGTACCGTGGAGTACCTTAGCCTACCTTAGGGTACCTTGGCCTACCTTAGGGCACATTAGCCTACCTTAGGGTGCCTTAGCCTACCTTAGGGTACCTTAGCCTACCTTGCAGTATACGTACCTTATAATACCTTAGCCTACCTTAGTGTACCTTAGAATGCTTTAGAGTTTAGAGTGCCTTAGCCTATGTTATAGTACTTTAGCACACCTTAATTAGCCTACCTTAGCCCACCGTAGAGTTACAGTATCTATAGGATGTTAGGGTTTGTAATCCAAGTAAGAATATATGCATTTTAAGACCTAACCAGGAACGACTGCGAAAAATGCAGCACAAGGTCCTCTGGTAGGAATTGAAGTTATTGAACCTACGGCCCTGCGATTCCGGAGCAGCGCTCTTATAACACCAGATATGCCTCCAAGCGGAACCTATACAGACCAGCTTCTAGAATAACCTGAGTATCAGGCCCTCGGTATTGAACCTGATACTCAGGTTACTTCTAGAACAAATTATGGGCTAACCAGATTCAAAACAAAAGCTTCCAAAATATTGGAAAAAGCTTCCATTTTGCAGTTTCAAAAAACAGTATAAAATGTTTCTTCTTAATACTTAATAGTCAAGTAGAATTACATGACAGATTTGACCACAAGCGGCCCAATCTTACCCTGTGTTATTAGTTTATTACCTCCGCCAGGAGGTTATGTAATCATCTGGGTTTGTATGTGTGTGTGTGTGTGTATGTGTGTGTGTGTATGTGTGTGTGTGTGTGTGTGTGTGTGTGTGTGTGTTTGTCTGTGAGCACGATAACTCAAGAAATACCAAACATATCCGTACGAAATTTTTTGAATGCATTTCCCATCGGCTAAGGAAGAACTGATTAAAATTTGATATTTGTGGTGTTACTCTGAGTGTATATCCACACCGGGCGAGCTTGAAAAATATGCCCGGCCACGGTGGGATTCGAACCTACGACCTTTGGAATACCAGCCCAATGCTCTTCCAACTGAGCTACGCGGTCAGGACGGTTCGAGTAAGTGATATTTCGGAACAGAATCTAGTTCCTTCGATACCAATGTATTCTAGTAATATGAATTTTTTCTGTGTTGGTGTAGTGTACTCAGGTGAATATGATATTTCATACACCAACACAGAAAAAATTCATATTACTAGAATACATTGGTATCGAAGGAACTAGATTCTGTTCCGAAATATCACTTACTCGAACCGTCCTGACCGCGTAGCTCAGTTGGAAGAGCATTGGGCTAGTATTCCAAAGGACGTAGGTTCGAATCCCACCGTGGCCGGGCATATTTTTTTTCAAGCTCGCCCGGTGTGGATATACACTCAGACTAACACCACAAATATCATATTCACCTGAGTACACTACACCAACACAGAAAAAATTGATTAAAATTTGGTTGAATTTGGTTAAAAATTGAACGAGAAATGAACAAAATTTTGTCTTGCTTTTCCCGGTCAATTAACAAAAAATATTACTGAATGCGTAATTAGGACGTGTATAATTTATGCACTCAGTACTAAGACAATGAGATGATAAACCTCACTAAACTTCGGCCTTCATTATCTATTGCCTTAGTTGCATTTCACGCGACCGAAATTCAATGTCTAAAACAAGGCTTACGGAGTTACGCATTATTACGTTCAGTAAAGTGCCAGTCCATTCAAATTCTAACAACATTATAGATTACTTCAATACAGGGTGTATAAAAAGAACGCAACCTCGGAATTTCCCAAGAAATGGACATTGTTTTAAAGACAAAAGATTTTAGCTGCCTGGGAATTTAAAATAGCACAACTGTGAAAATTACTGCACGCGCGAGTGCATAAAGCAAAATTTATGCATTTATTTAATGACACTTAATAAGTTTTTATTTTACAAGTACTGTACAGTACAACAACAGTAATATGTTCTATTAGCAATTCGATTTCAATTCGCGGGGGCCTGAAATCTTTTATGCTTAAGAATTATAAAGTGGATTTCTTAGGAAATTCCAAGGTTGCGTTTTACTTCCGAGTAACGGGCGGAGGTATGCAGTCTCTGAGTGCCCTCTAGTTACGTTATATCTTTATATAAGTAGTATATTGAAAATCATTAGAAAATCCTGTGTTATTAATTTATTACGTTATATCTTTATATAATAGTATAATGAAAAGCATTTACATGTGTTTCCTGAAAGATTTTAACGAGAACCGGCCAAGATTGGCGTTGAAAAGAGGTTAACGGCCATAGTTGGGGTTGACATGAGGATGGCCGTTAACCTCTTTTCAACGCCAATCTTGGCCGGTTCGCTCGTTAAAATCTTTCAGGAAACACATGTAAGTGCTTTTTATTATACTATTATATAAAGAGATAACGTAATAAATTAATAACACAGGATTTTCTAATGATTTTCAATATACTACTTATATAAAGATATAACGTAATAAATTAATAACACAGGATTTTCTAATGATTTTCAATATACTATTTATATAAAGATATAACGTAATAAATTAATAACACAGGGTAAGATTGGGCCGCCTGTGGAAACCCTAACACTAAGGGACCGGTCATAAAGTATGTGTACTGGGAGGGTGGAGGGTAAGTTGGGGATGAAACATGATCAAATTACGACATTTGTGGGGCACGAAACAAAAAATGAGTGGAATACTATGTCTATGATTAATAAAACTACAGACTTCTATAATATAATATACTTTTAAAAAAATCGAGTGTATGTTCCTAAATGTTGCTAGTCGTAAATTGCAATGTAGGTAGCACAATAGTATTTATATGAAAGTATCTCGATCGGAACCTATTAGTTTGACATGTCTGCAACCTGAACAGTCTTTGATTACGTTATTTTACCGTCGGGTGGCTCCCCTGCTCGTTTACGTTTAGAATGATTTAAATATTGAGAAAGATATGAAATACGTCACGACGTTCTGTTGATATAACCAAAGTCTACAAATATGTGAGATCATGCAGGCTCTATTTTAGAAATATAGCCTGACACAAACTTTAATCCGATCGCTTTCCACCTAACAGCAAAGTTTATATATAAACGGCCCCGTTTACACTACGCTCAATTTTTGGTACGGCACGGATAAAATTGGTACCCGTACCACTTTTTTGGTTCTTGGACTACCTAAATAGGTAGTGAAATTTGCAACTAACTGGAGAGCAAATAATTTCGTGAGTATTTTATTTGTTTCACAATTTTTCAATTAATTAATGAATTGGTACCGTGTTTTGAGCATTTTCGTATAAAAATTGGTATTAAGATTTTGAGTAATGTTTTTCCTTTTTTCTAGATCTGACCCAGATTTTCACCAAGGGCATATAAATAGTATTATTATATAAAGTATAGTGCTTTATAGAGATGGCAAGCACTGATAAAAGTGATAATCTCACATGGGAGACTGTCCTTTATATAATAAACAGAAAAATCCATGGGTACTTGGAAATACCAGATTTATTTCTTGTGTTGAACGTGATATCTCACTCGTTCGCTGCGCAGCGCTCACGTGAGATATCATGTTAAACATTCTCTATTCATATTAACTACGCTAAATATTTCAATACAGACAATGGATTGCAATAATTTGCAAAACAGTTATGTTCTTAGAATTTTATGTTTTTGGGGACAGGGTGATTGGTTGGGTGCGCGGAGGGGGGGGGGGGTACGAAACATTCATCTCCTTTGATGGGGGTATTAAATATTTTCCGACGCTTTCCGGGGGGTACCAAATTTTATGGTAGAATTTTGGAATACCCTACACCCCCCCCCCCCAGTACACATACTTTATGACTGGTCCCTAAACACTATAGAGATCAACTTTTTTTTCTATTTAGTTTTAAATACTCAAATATAATTTCATAATGGTAGTGGTCATAATGGTTCTGCTCCTTTGACCACTATACGCACTCTTCATGTGTAAATACATATTATGAAATATTAATGTAAATATATATATAGTATACTAGTAATACATAATCTTGTAAGAAAGAAATAAGGGCAAATAAAACTGATTCTGATTCTAAATGATTCTGATTCTAACCAACTGAGCTACAGAGGCCAGCTGTTGAGCTGTAACCGTAAGTTCATGTATATATAGGTAATCGGGTCTCAACCCAACTGGTCTATTTTTACTTTATGTAAGATTATGCGGAGGGCGGAGGAGAGTTTACAACCTCGTATCCAGGGTCTTTCCTCTTGGCGAGGGGAGAAAAGACCCTAGTAGACGCTGGTCACGTGATCTGCTAAAATCTAGCAGATTGTTAAGCAATCCAAGAAGAGGTCAATAAATATTTGATATTTGGATCATTTTTATAGATTAATTTATAATTTACTTTTGTAGGATTTTCGTAAAAGAATCCAAGATAGTTGATTAGAAATCTGCTAGATTTTAGCAGATCACGTGACCAGCGTCTACCAGGGTCTTTTCTCCACAAGAGGAAGACCCTGGGTACGAGGTTGGAGAGTTTAAACATTTTCATACTGTCAAAAATATTTAAAGACGGTAACCCTTGGTATGGTTCCGAAATTTGCCTTGGCGACACCGTGATATAATTTTCGATTCACTACTAAGAAAAACTTTCTGAGATCCTCACAAGTTGGAGTCGAAATCCTATAAGCCTTGTCGATTAAGCTAGAAAAACAGGCCAAGATAATATTCTTCATAGATAAGGTTTGTACTTGTAATACTTAACCAGAACTTTATCATTAGACGACTTAGACATTACCCCCAAAATACTAGCTGTTTATGGCTGCATACATTCATGTCTTCTATAACAAGATTTCACCTTATTCATAAATATCTAAGTCCAACATTCGCCTGTCAAAATTCCACCGACCCATCCAGGAGCAAGAGTTGTCATAAAAAACTCCACAACGGGATTCAACTTTCCTTCACCAGCAATATACGTGCAGCTTGGAACCATTATATTTTGCAGCCATGTAAAGAATTCTTGTTCTTCGTCTGTGTTCTTCTCAATGCTATCTGTCGTGCCGAAAACTCCATTCAAGCACGGTTCATCGTCAATTTCTTCATCGTGTTCGGAACCGACATGAAAATACAATTTTTCTGTTCTAACACAAGTATCCGAAATACAACATTCAAGTATTTCTGGGTGAAAGTGAAATATGTCTCCAAGGACTGTTGCTTCTGACGGTAGTACCTCGCCGTCCCAAGGTATTAGTATCATGGATAGTTCGTTACAGCCTTCATTGGGACTGCATTCGTTACCTATAAACATAACAACACAAAAATATTTTTCAGAAAGTTATTTTGAGTCCCATCATGTATTTTTAAGTATTGGTATTTTCACTAATTTCACACACTTGCATTTCCACAGGACCCACACAGAAGGAATCCTCATTGCCTTCACCTGGCTCAGAAAAACATACCGCGCATTCAGGACGACCGCATTTTGGATTATTTGGATATGTGTAAGCAAAACGGAAATGTGGATGCGTATAGAATTATGAACATGTATTATGACATAAGATTCGAGTGCGAGTAATCATTAACGGTGAATCCACCCTTCCGTTCCCTTCCGAAAAGTATTCTGCCTTGGCTGCACACCTAACCCTGGTTTTCGCGTTTTTCGTGATTGCTAGTAACGTTACTATATAATTACCAGCATCATTCAGTATTTTAATAAAATACAAATGAACAAAAACTCCGAAAAACATTTAGATTAATTTGAATCGACGTTTCGACTAAATTGTAGTCGTTATCAGGTTTAGTGTAAAATTACAGATACAGGTATATACAAAGTAAAGAAGATTCTTTGGAATCTTTAACCACGTGGTTAAGTTCTGGGATTCGTCCGCGTATGGCAAAAGACTCTTTAATTGTATAACAGGTGAGACCAATGGTCTGATCTATCAATTATTTTGCAATTTATTAGATATTAGTGTCTATAGGGTTAAATGAGTCAGTCACCGGACGCGATTCTACAACACGGTCAATGAAAGGAAATTTTAAAAGATATGTAGACCAAATAACTCAGAATGTTATAGCGCTTCTAAATATTTGGAAAACTTAAACCGGGACCAAAGTTATTAGTCAGTGAAAATCGAGCCGCGTACGGTGTGTCTCGGCCCTTAGACGTCAGTTTTACCAATATAGGTGCTTCGGCAACCCAGACATAAAAATTGGCAAACTACAGTAAAGATCGAGCTTTATATTTGTCCGTGTCTTGTCTTTCCAGGACAGGAAACAAACGTAGTTCGCCAGTTTAAAATAAATTTACACGGACTTTTTAGTAAACGGCGAGTTTTGTTGATGAACTTTTTAGTCAGAATGTTGTCAGTGGTTGTGGTTTCCTGGAACAGTTTTTCTCGCAACTTGACGACAAACTTATTAATGACATATTGACTTCACATACTGAAACAAGCAATAACACCGCACATATTGACCATACAGAGAACGCAATCAAGGTTTCAATCACGAAAACGAAGTTGTGTAGCCAAGGATGAATACTTTCCGGATGGAGTGTATGGGTATGGTCGACCGTAACTGCTCATGATAGTTAATAAATTGGTATCTTGTTTGGCAGAAAAAATAATTCCTTGTTTCACAATTCATCGTTAATTGACAAAACTTTCATGGAGAATTGTTGATTAACTAAAAATGTACCAAATGCACTTTAGAAAAAGTAAATTGATGATTTTACTGTTCAAAGATCACTTGCATTAGCACTAAGATGTATTCGAACTGTCAGTGAAACATGCATGAAAAGTAGGCTTTAGCACAAAAGCAATTTAAAAATTTTAAAGAAATACTAGTAACTCACCACAACGAAGCCCAAATGTTTTCACAGCTTTCCTCATGTATGTTAGTATTTCCAAAGATCTGCTAAAACCTTGCAAGTGCTTTGTATCAAACGACATCAGATCGAGGCCGAATGGAATTATTACGCCACATTTCAACATGGACGGAAACGGACGAACAACATAAGCATCGCTTTGATCTTTATAATAACAGAACCTGTCAAGAAAAAAATCAATATAATTTTAGCAGGAGAATGCAAGTAATGCGCTTATGCGCAGGTTAAATGTATAGTTCAAACATTTAAGAATATCTGCATATTATAACTGTAGTTCGCAACAATTTTTAGAAAATTTAAAATACATTAGTAAAGCTTACGCAAACTTACTGTTTAATAATATCAATATTTGCATGATATTCCAGAATATGACAGGCAGTGGCGCCGCCCCAAATTTCGAAACCGTCGACGGTCGAGCACATCATTGATGGTCGAACACATCATTAATCTCGTTCCCAGATTGCTTTTGAGGTGATTAGCGCGTGGAACCATTTGGTGACACCTTATACCAATCGATGCCAGTAAAGATTTTACGCAGTATGATAGTATAAGGTTTTAGATTTTTGAAAAGATAGCCAATTCGGTTATTATTCATTCTACAAAAGAGTTCAGAAATTAGTTATAAACAGATTTTTCACATTAAGTGTGGGCTTAGTTGTGTTTAAAGGCCGATAAAACTGGCTTATATTGTGTAAACGGCTAAACAACTGCTGTAACTTGGTCAAAAAAGCGTTATAATATGTTCCGTGCGTCATTTTTTTATATTCATCAAGTAACCTACCGTATTTTTAACGTACGAAGTCACGAGAACGAAGAAACAAGTTTTAAGCCAAATTAAATATAATGGCACAATCGGAGACGTGCTCGCCAGTAACACGATACGCTAAGATTTGTTACTAAAGG
>CACRXK020009325.1:0-15908 GCA_902702795.2 Paramuricea clavata
ACATAATAATATACATAAAGATATTACTCGACTGTGATTGGTTGATTTCAGTGCAGTTAATCCCAAACAGCAGTGCAATTTTCTGTAATCACAGTGCAATTTTCTGTAATCACAGTGCAATTTTCTGTAATCACAGTGCAATTTTTTGTAATCACAGTGCAATTTTTTGTAATCACAGTGCAATTTTCTGTAATCACAGTGCAAAAATCTGTAACAAACTGATCTGATTGGTGGAAAAACATTGTGATGATTAAATCAACCAATCAGTTTAAAGCAATTTAGTTTAAAAGAAGTAACGGTCACAGATTGCTTGAAAACAAAATAAACATGGCGCCGCGCTACAGTGAAGTAAAAGTTGCTTTCGCGTGAAAAATATGGCTTTTATCTTTATTGTTAAATGGAAAAGCATTTACCTTAAACAAGACTAACAAAAATTACATAGTTGAGTGGAATTTTCAAGCTGTTAGCGTTGTATAATGTGATAAAATTTGGCCAGGAAAACTTTGCCAGTGGAATGTTCGCTATAAACGCGTATGTTAAAACTACAATTGTCTCGAACATTTTTATGTAAATTATTAATAAGTAAACATGGTTTCTCGTGAAATTTGGATAAACATGCACTCGTGAGTTTTTCCAAGACCTCAAATAGCACTCGTCCTTCGGACTCGTGCTATTTTGAGGTCTTTGGAAAACTCACTCGTGCATGTTATATCCAAATTGCACTCGAAACCATGCTATTACCTATACTAACAGTGCCTTATATACCCTAGTTACAGCTACTGTCTTGCTTCTGGTGATGATGATATGCGCATTAATATATAAAACAATATATAGTTCGTTGGGTTCACATTTACTATGACCAAGATATTGTTTGTGAGTTTCCTTCGTTTTTTGAAGAAGGGTTATTAGTGCAGCTAGGATTCAACTCGTCGACATATTTTCATGCTTTTCAGATCTTTCCACCCTTCGGTACGTGTAACACCTTGTTTTTCCAGTAAAAGATTAAACAGTTAAATGTGCCATTCATCGAAATTATAGTTACTCCCCAGGTCAGTGCGAGGTTTGCATTATCCAAAGTATGTGTTGATTTTGACTAGTATGTTGTTAATCCAGTATTGACGAGCAATGGGATGGATAACACCATAACACAAGTGACTACCAGCAAACAACTCGATATATTTTTCAAAGAAAACGTCTTTTTCATATCGGGCGATATTCTTTTGTTTTTACGACTTTTCCTGACGACTAGAAACAGTTTGTAGTTGATAAATAACATCGGAGGAATGAGAAGAATACAAATAATTAGAACTGACAAATAATTAGAATGTACTTGGAAGGAAATAACAAAGTCGTTTACAGACATCACATTCAAAATTACTTTGACGATGTTCAGTATTGCAAGAAGAGTTAAAAGTCTTCCCTTCGTTACCGATGTTCGATGAAAGATACTGTAGGATAAGATATCGCCAAATATCGTTCGAAATTCATCACCAAAAGAGCGAATAATGAAAAACCAAGGAAAATACTTGTCAATCTTAAGGAAATATGAGCCCATCTAGAATTTACATCGACCTTTCCCGTCAGGCATGACATCGTGATAAGGGCCATCAATGGACTATTTGTTAAAACCGCAAGCAAATCGGAACAGGACAAGATCATTATCATGAAATAACATAATTTCTTCCGAAACTGTACGGATCTCCAGAAACTGAGTACGACCAAGGAGTTTAAACATATTCCTGAGAAAAAGAAGAATATGTTCACAGCAAATATGAATATGAGGTTGATAAAATAATAAGATTCCATCATCGGGCGACTTCTGAAGAATTGAATGTAAAAATAACGCCGTTGCGTTTAAGAATGACATCTAAATTAAAATTACTAAAGTGTGTATAAATGACGTATATAAGTACTATATATATACATTTCATTATCGTAATGTGACAACATGAAGAAGAGATAATATGCCTCTGTGCTTAGATGTGTTTGAAAATATTTGATAACTACATGCAAGCTCATGGAAGTTTGTATATAAGAAATACCGCATGAACGGCAGTGTTATATACGGTATAAAAGATGATAGGCATGCGAGCCGCATGCAGGGGAGTGCTTGTCATATACAACACGGACGCCGTTTAAAACGGATAGAGCTATCCATGCAATATAAATCAAGTTAGTTTAGGTTTCCTCCTGCAGAAACACTGAATCAATATAAGAGATGACCTTTGCTAGACCGCTAAGGAAAACCGTTTAGATCTGAATTTTTTTTTTAAACAAGTACAGGGTTAGTCTGGTTTTTGGCCTCAACTTATAATGTGTTTAACTCGACAGTAAGATGAAACGTGCTTTTAGCTTGGGCCATCTGTCCTTTCAAAACAAATGTCTCGCCCTGCTCTCGTTGTTTTCCAAAACCGCAAACAGTAATAACTTATGACAGAATGATATATACTTTACATAACTTTAGTATAAAACCTTTTTAGATACTACGGCAAACTATATTTAAGGGGCCGACTATTTAACTTTTGAGGGGGGGGGGGTGATTTTGAAATTTTGAAAAAGAATTCCCGTCCTATGTTCGTATTAACACTCTTATTAAATGCATGGTGGGTTGAACCAAATTATGTTGCGTTGCCTATCCCTACGTGTCCGTTGTGGTGCATCGTAAATTCGTGATGAAAGTTACTATGTCTAAGTACGTTCTGGTAAATAGCATAATGCTTGGTGGATGGTTTGAATGTCTGTTGATGTACAATGGATCGTCATTGGGTTTCCTGTATGGTTTGTGTTTTGTGTTGTTCAGGTCGAAAGTAACATCTAACAAATTTACAACGTTCAAATTTACTTCGGCGGTGATTTTCAGGTCAAATTGCTCAAAAATTTTGTGTAACTCTTTTCTAGATTTGTATAGAAAACGGGCGGATTTACTTTTTATAATAGCCAAACCATCATATTTATAAAGGCCGATGTTTTCCTTGCCAAACCTCTTACCTAAGTGATTTAAAATGGAAAGGCCTACTAGCTCACAAATTTCAGCGCCGTCGAAACTACCCATAGTAACGTCAAATAAACTGTTGCTTCCATACCTAATTTTAAGAATTTTTTATCACTGCACATTTTTTTACAAAGTTTAGCCGAGCAGAAGCACGCCCTGAAAATTCCTGAACACACCTGAAAAATTTTGAAATCTGAGGTCCCAGAAATGACCAAATCCTGCATTCCGGAAGCCTAGTTGACAATTATAGCCTATCTATGTATATTTCACTGCAATTCTTTATTTGAGCCCCCCTTCAACTGGGGACCCAGAGCAAATTGCACCCCTCTGGGCGGCCTTGACAGCACCTGCAGTTACGACTATCTATGACAGCTTAGTTTCATAATAACATGACTGAAGAAAATATATATTTTCGTCTTGGCAAATGAAAGGCGGCTTACGGGCTTAGGCGTGACAAACCTCTAGAGGAGTTCCAGGGGCATGCACCCACAGACAATTTTGTAATCTAGGCACTATAAAAGGGCATCTCCTGCAATGCGCGGAGACATTCTATAGAATTTTGAAAATTATACAGTAATTACAAACTCATAAAGAGATGTTTGGTGAGAGACTTTGTTCATCTGATAAACCATAAGTATGTTATTAGTGCGGACGTTCGATAATTTGGCAGTCACCATTTCAATTTCAATTAAATCATTCTCATAGTTCAGTTTTTCTGCTCATTGTCTCATTTTCTTGTGTTAATTAACAACCAGTTATCAAAGCAAATTTTATCACTGCACATTTTACATATTATCACTGCACATTTTACTTTTATCCCTGCACAAATTGGTTATCACTGCACACTAAAATTAGGTATGGTTGCTTCGGTCTTTTTTTGTCCATAATTTTCCATGCATTGCCGAAAAGTAGAGATTTTCTTTCAAGTTTTTTTTATTGAAATATCGTTTTCGGTGATAGTAGTCAAATCAGAAGCCCAGGCCAATGCTTCATTTAAAAGTTTTTCGAAAATTGACGGGTAAAATCCACAATGTCAAACGGAATAAAACTGTGCCTGTCTTTATATCGTTTATATTGCTAAAGCATGAAATTATACTTGTTGCGAATATTCCTCCATTGATTTGAATTTAGTTTATAAGTGAGATGCGCTTGTTTATAGATGTACGTATGTTGTTTTATGATGCTTGGTGGGTAGTTTGAGTGGCTTTTTATGTATAATGGATCGTCATTGGGTTTCCTATAAGGTTTGAATATTCCATAGCTAAAGTCGAACGTGACATCTAAAAAGTTTACTACACGTAAATTTGCCTCTGCTGTGATTCTTAAGTTAAATTGCTCGAACGTTTTGTGGAGTCCTTTTCTCGTTTACCTGCCAAGCGTACTGAAAAAAAACATATTTCTGTAGTCTAATAGCAAATTATCTATTTTATTCAAGCTTCATGTACAGATCCCAAAACATTAGGAATGGCAAATGGTAAAATACCTGATGATTCAATCACGGCGTCGTCTACTCATTCAAACAAATACACACCTAGCTATGCAAGACTGACAAGGGAAGGTTCTAGCTGCTCTTGGACACCTACTGCGGCAGGGCGTATCGGCTCATGGCTTCAGGTTGATCTGGGACAACTTGCCACAGTAACAAAAATAGCAACCCAGGGAACATGCTATAGCCCCAGTGAATGGACAAAGTCGCACTCGGTTTCATACAGCACTGAATCCAATTCATGGACACCTTACGAAGAATCAGGGAATGTAAAGGTAAATCAGCGCATCAATCTTGTATTGGGGATTTTACAAAACGCGGATTCAGAAATTAATATAAAGGCCCGTTTACACATGTAATTTTTGCTGCGATTTCTAATGCAATTTTCCTGTTCGGATGGAGGTGAGCGAGTAGATGAGTTACTAATGTTCTGAGTATGTGTACCCTCATTTGGACATTCATAACTCATACACTCGTTCACAAGTATTAGAAGAGGAGAATCGTACTAGAAATCGCAGCAAAAATTGCAAGTGTATAAACGTGCCTTAATTTAAGCGTACAAAAAATTGTCAGCTTAGGCCTGTTCTAGGAAGCTCATGGGAGTGGAATGAATTATTGAAACCTATCATCTGACTTTTTAATTTAGGTTTTTCAAGCAAACACCGATCGAGGTTCCATCGTTACCCACTCATTCACACCTCGTATTCGTGCTCGGTACCTGCGTGTGTTGCCAGAATCTTGGAGCAATTATCCTACAATGCGACTCGAGTTTTACGGTTGTCGCCACCGGTAGAACTTGCTTTGTGCGTGTGTACGTGCGTGCGTGCATGCATGCATTAGTGAGTTTAAGCAAGTGACGTTTTTGACAACACGGACGTCGACCGGAAGTAAAGTTGACGTTTTTCACCAATCACAGCCTTTGACCCAGTCTTCTGACGTTGCTCATGCCGTCCGTGTTGTCAAAAACGTCACTTGCTTAAGCTCACTATTGTTATGCTACAGATCCGTGCACTAGTAATAATTGCTATATATGTAATGCATGCTTATTTTTTCTTTGTAATATATTTTGTTAGTTGTGCGTCATGATAATAAATTGCAACTTGGCCAACTGCGTCATGCATGTGTATATTGAATGAGTTCGTTGAATACTTATCATCGCATACTATTTCCGGTATTTTCACAGCTACTGATAGATGCCATGCTAGTGGCAGTTTAGTCATGAAAATGAAGCCCTTTGATTGGCTACTAAACGGTCGGTACTGCTCTGCTGTATATAGACAGCTTAGTCTTTGGTTTGAGATATCTTTAGCATTTTGTTCAATTTGAACTTTTTATCATTTTTAAAATTGTACCTTAGTCCGTTTTTTCAGGAAGGACAAGCGCATTTTTTCGTTCGACGGGGCTGAAAATTTGATTTATGTAATAATGTTTGAAGTCATTTGTGTTGCTTGAAAAGTTGATACCATGCTCGGAAATTAATTCAATGAACACGCAGGTAAGAGAACATGTCTTATTTTCCGTAAACAAGTGATCAGAGTTTGCAAGTCGGTCTTTAGAAAATATTGTTATAACCATCCCATCACACAATCTATTGATCTGGCGTCATGATAACCCAATAAAACAATCTAAAGATAAATATATTAAAACAATATAGCTAAATAATTCCTTACAGGGTGTATAAAAAAAAACGAGACCTTTAGGAATCAAGCAATTGTTGGAATTTACTTAACAGGCTTACTTTACTAAGTATATAATTCACCGAACAACGTACATGCTTGCATGCAAAGAAAGCACTGTAAACATAGTTAAGAACGTCGCGAGGAAATAATTTTTTAAAAAGACAAAGTAAAATTAAAATATCTTACCTTGGTAAACAGTCAAGCAGATACAACGTGTGCTATTATATACTTTGTGCTTTAGGTCTTCACTTTCTAAGTTAGCAAAGTGTTGCCTTCTTTTTGTACCGGTTCTTCGGCGTTTCGGGACGTTTTTCAAATTTTTTCAAAATTAAATATTGTTTGTCAGTTTTGTCTTTTGAACTCCCGCGCAATCCACGCAACCCGCGTGAAAATTCCCCATGTTTCTATCGAGTTATAGAAACACGGATTTTTTTAGCTTTTGACCAATCAGCGCCCGTGTTTTTAAAAGGCTATTTTATAAATAGTTATATCAACACTCGTGGAAATTGGGAAAACTCGAAATTGTGTCAAAACACCGCAGGGAGCCCATCCCGGGTCTTATTGAAGTTATGTTTAGAATTACGTATGAAATATATAGCTCAGTGTTGAAGCCTGCGATTTGCGGGCTGTATTCAACGCGCGCGTTATCCCGCACACAGCCCGCAAATCGCAGGCTTCAACACTGAGCTATATATTTCACACGTAATTCTAAACATAACTTCAATAAGACCCGGGATGGCCTCTCTGTGAAAACACTCGCCATTCGGGCTCCCTGTGAAAACACTCGCGCGCGTCGTGTTTCCACACATGTATACATGTATACCAGGGGTGGAAAATATAGCGGACCACGGGACCATTAATATTTGTCCCAGAAAATTTTTTTATGCTGGCAGAAAGAAAAAAGGGAAGGAATAAAAGGGGGAAAGAAAGAAAAGAAGGAAAAGGAAAGAAAGAAAGGAAGGAAAAGGAAAGAAAAAGAATAGAAACAAAGAGAGAGTAACTGCACCAATAAGTAGCCATTTTGTTCAGGGACAGACACTAGGTGTAGGGGATACCCTACCCTGGACTATGTATTGACAGACAGTTATATGTCAAACAATGTGAGACAGTGAATGCCATGATAAAGAATGCTAAGACAATATACTACTCATCGGTTATTTCCAGTAATGCACATAATCAGAAAGTGTTATTTAGTACGGTTGATAAATTACTCCATCGAAAGCCAGAAAAGCGCTATCCAACTGCGTCATCAACGAATGAACTCGTGAATAAATTTGCAGATTTCTTCAGTAATAAGATTGCTATTATATGGAAAGAACTAGCCATTGATTCTTCCCACTGTAATCAGCGAAATCAAGAGAAACAATATGCACAATGCGTTAAATTCATTAACTTTCAAGAAGTCACGGAACATGAGATTGAAAATGTTATTGATAAAGTTGGTAAAAAATCTTGTGAACTTGATCCAGTTCCTGCAAAAATCTTTCAAGGTTGTCAGAAGACTCTCTTACCTATAATTACTAAGATTAGTAATGAGTCACTTCAGTCAGGTTGTATGCCTGAGAAACTAAAAGAAGCCGTGTTGAAACCAAAACTAAAGAAAGATTCGCTGGAGTACGAAGAATACACAAATTTCCGACCTATTTCAAATTTAAAATTCCTGTCTAAAGTAATTGAGAAGGTTGCTGCCGGTCAGCTTCTGGAACACTTGGCTAATAACAACTTAGAAGAACCCTTCCAGTCGGCATATAAACGTTTTCATAGTGCAGAAACAACCCTATTAAAAGTACAAAACGATATTCTTGTAGCCATTAATAATCGTAAGTGTGTGGTGTTGCTATTACTAGATATGTCAGCAGCATTCGATACTGTTGATCACGAACTTTTACTACAACGAATGTTCAAAATATTTGGGATAGATGGGCAAGTGTTGAAATGGTTTCAGTCCTATCTTCAGAATAGAAGCAATGTGTAGTGATTGACGGTGTTAAATCTATCTCTAAAGACTTGCGCTGTGGAGTCCCACAAGGATCAGTTCTCGGCCCTATACTATATTTACTCTACACTTCACCCCTTGGTGATATCATCAGAGGTCATGGTCTTGATTTTCACTTTTATGCAGATGACTCGCAATTATATCTCGCTTTTGAGTCAACCATTGTGGGAAAATTGGGAGCCCTGGCACAAATTGAAATGTGTGTGAAAGAGATTGATTTGTGGATGGTCAAAAATAAATTGAAATTGAATGGGGACAATACTGAACTACTAGTAATCAATGCACGAAATCGTTCATGCCCTGCTGTAGAATATATAGAAGTATCTAATTCAAGAATTCAACCAAGTACTTCAGCACGAAACATTGGTGTAACTTTCGACCACCACATGTCTATAGATAAACATGTTACCAGTATTTGCAAGAACTGTTTTTTTACATTTGAGAAAAATAGCAAGAAGAAAAGAGTACTTATCAACGTCAGATATCCAAACTTTAGTTCATGCATTTATTACATCGAAACTGGATAATTGTAATTCTTTATTATACGGATTGCCTAAATTTCTTATTGATCGGTTACAGAATGTGCAAAACTGTGCTGCTCGACTGGTGACAGGAAGCAAAAAATACGATCATATTACTCCATTAATGAAACAATTACATTTGCTCCCCATCAGTCAACGCATCATCTATAAAATTGTTCTTATTACGTATAAATCTCTGAATGGCTCTGAATTACATTAATAACATGCTAAAACCTTACACACCATCAGCAAATTTACGCTCCTCATCCAAAGGATTGCTTACCATACCCTCAGTAAAACCAGTGAACTATGGTGAACGATCGTTCTCATATGCTGCACCGTAAACTGTGGAACGAACTGCCAGTCTAGAGCATATTAGAAAGAGTGAGACCTTGCCTATTTTTAAAACCAGATTAAAGACACATCTTTTTAAACAATATTATGACTAAGTTATTATTTTAACAAGATTATTAGCAATTTTATAGTATTCTATATAGTTGTTGTTTTAATATTATCAACATACATAACATAAAGTAATTTTATATTCTTAACGAGAAGAGCATATAATTATTTTTTTAGTAATTTTATAGTATAGTAATTTTAGTAGTCAATGCATGTACTATGTTCTAACACTTAGTATATATTTTTAACACTTAATGTTAAGCGCTATTGAGCTATGGGAAATGGCGCTATATAAATGAATTATAATAATAATAATAGCCATATGACAAAAATGAGAAAACTTTGTCATTTATACTGCAGTATGTGCTGTTGTGCTTGTGGGATGTTCACCAACTAATCTAAAGTGATTAGTTCATGTAAATTTTATGCACTTGGCTTCATTAAGCAAACGCTGACACGTTACACTCACGTTACATTACACGTTACAATGCACCTACTTTACATAATAATCTATAGTAAAATATATAGAAATATGACACGTTACACCAATTGTTTTTGAAAATAAATAAATAAATAAATATATGTATAAATATATATGTATAAATATATATATATATATATATATATATATATATATATATATATATATATACGCTCTGCGCATGTCTGGATGCGTTGAGTCACCGTGTTGTACCACATGCCTTGGTGAGAGCAAGTTCATGGGGTATAAATACGAGTGTCTCGCGTATCTAGACGTGTACCAAGCTGCACTGACGAGGCGTTGAACGCCGAAACATGCATGTCTGCAGATTGTAATATATATATATATATATATATATATATATATATATATATATATATATATATATATATATATATATATATATATATATATATATATATATATATATATATATATATATATATATATTTAATAACAATTGGTGTAACGTGTGTAACGTGTCGTATCTCTATGTTTTACTACAGATTATTATGTAACGTTTGGTGTAACGTGTGTGTAACGTGTCTATAATCAGTACGTAAAAATAGATTGATATTTTGCGCATGTGCGACCAAATTTGCTTGAGCTCATCTCACATAATCCCAAAATCATAGGAGATGGAAGTTTGCAATAAATTCTAGTGCAAGTTTACGATCGGTAAGTCCATATATCAACATAAATAAACTACTTGAATTGGGTTTAAAATCTAGTGAGTATGTCAATCTTACGTACCAACTTCAGCTAAAAGTAGGAAAATCATTGACATTTTTCCAAAATTGTATACAAGTAGGTCAGAGCGATGCGTTGTCTGCTATAAAATACTTGAACTTAAAGAAAATATTCTGTTTGAGAAAAAAATATATACTCATGATTGTCAGCCATGGGAAAAAATAGTCTGAATTTTATTAATTATTTTATACTCTTCTTCCAATGTATATATTCATCAATTAATCGTCCTTTCCTAACAAACAATAACTATTATTATACATTTAATATGTATTCTCGTTTCTAATTGGTCAGAAAGCACCGGCTAATTTTCAGTATTCGGCATTTATTACGTATTTTCCGCCGATGACGTCATCAGCGTCCAATAATTGTTTTTTTGGATCGAACTTGCATCCAAAAAAAAAATTATTGGACTCTCTCGTGCCCAAACCCTTGCGCGGCCAAAAGCTTGAACCTATAAGCGCGCGAAAAAAAACAAACAAACAATGGCCTACAGCAGATTTGCTTCGCTGAATGAAAGTGAACTCTCCAAATTATTGGCAGATAAGGATAGTGAAAGCACGAAAAAAGCCACAAAGGGGTAAATAGAAGTAGAAATAGAATATTTAGCTGACCTTTGACTTTGTGCAAGGTGTTTGATATTCAAATTGTACTTTTCCTACCTCATGAACAGGAATCGTTTTATACGTTTCTCATGTCTTTAAATGTATAATAAAACAATTATTGGATTCGGCTTTCGCATGATATCAAGAATTATTCAGACCTCGGTCTATGTTATCCGCCTCAGCTTCGCTTCGGCAGATAACATTGACCTCGGTCTGAATAATTCTTGATATCATGCTCAGCCTCATCCAATAATTGCTTATAGTTCTCAAGATCCCTATATTCTTTTTACATGAAATACTCAGTTATAGAAAACCGCCGAGAAAAAATATTATATAGCAAAAGGTTCACTAAGCAAGAAATCCAAGTCAGCGTCTTCCCTGGAGCACTAAGTTGAATCAACATGAACGAATTGCGTTTTATTCAAAGGTACAAATAGAGACAATCAGGAGCAAAAATTATTGAGACAACCGCATAAGTGCCCCTCACCCCCAATTCAATGTTGTGAAAAGAGAAAATCCAACCCACTTTTTCCAACATTGATCATGGGGGCAGGGAGGAGGCCGACGTACTTTAAAATGGCCGAAAATGTGAAAAGTCTCATTATTTTTGCACGCGATTGTAGCTAACATGCGCCTGCGACACTCGGCTCACACTTTCGGCGATCGCATACTATCCTGGGGAGGGCAAGAGAAATTGACCCTTCAGCAGTTTTTGGGTAGACAGTCGCACTCGTCACTGATATTCGGACGCATCATTGATCTGCGACCAGGCCTCCGAGCGTTATCGATCGATCCCTTCGTACCCTGCATGCGTAATCCACTGGTATACCACTTATCTATCACTCCACATCCACATTGTTCTTCTTCGACCACATGAAGAAAGCTATAGAAAGACGATTTGCCTCGCGATGCCATAGCAAATCTACAAAGTTATTTCTCTGGTTCCGAAAATACTTAAAGGTCAATGGCAACAAATTTTTTTATTGTCTGTATTTATTAAGCTTACTAATGGAATACTTAATTTCATATTTTTGTTTGTCCATTGCATTTAGTTGTTCAGATAATTTGCGAAAATGTTTAACAAATTTTAACAGTCATCCGCCATCTTGGGAAAATTCCGCGTATGCTAATTTATGCATGAATACATTTTGTGACGTAAATGGCAGGGTAAACGCAAATCCCACAATATAAGTTACACTGTAACAACGTTGAGATTTGGAAGAAAATGTTTACAAAAAAATTACACTTACATCATAACTACCAATGGTCTGTGACTGTGTTTTCGACAGTAAAGCGTATGTTTGCGTTCTAAAATGCGCTTAGACATTGACTCCGGTTATGGTAGTTCTGCTGTTCCAATTATATGTCATATATTCCAAATGTATGTATATATACGTATAGCATATACATTTAGTATGTGCATGCTCTGTTGCAGAAACTAATTGAAATAAAAGATTCTACTGAGTATTTAGTGTTTCAAAGTGTTGTTATTATTATTAATATACCAAAATAATTCAACCAACTGGCGGAACTGCAACAATGTTGCAGCGGATAATCGCAACCGCAAGGCCTACCAGCCGTAGACGAAGCATTTTAAAATCTCGCGCCAGAATTCACTGGCCGTTAAATTTGAAAACCTTTGAAAAACATTGACTGCACGAATTTTATACAAGGCTGAATCGAAATCATGACAGGCACTGGTTGATCATGATTGTGAAGTGATATATATTTCTAATGCACGCTGGCGACATATATTAATTTAGCTTCGGATTTCACAACTATATATATAATAATTGCTTTTAAAACTGAGTAGGCTTTCAAACGAGATTGCTCGTGAAATAGCTGTTATCTCACAAACAAGATTTGCCTCTTCTGTAATGTGTAGTGTCGCGCAAGTTAGACATTGCGAAAATTAGTAAATTGACATTCAAGGTCCAAGAGATTAGAGATAAGTGCAAAATAACTATAATCTGGTTATATGTTGTGATGTATTTTTACATGTAGTTTTACTTGGTTGTCATGCATTTTATATAGGTAAATATATGCATGTTGTGTAGTTCCCAATATTATCAATATTATCAATATAACGAAAAGATCAAGATTGTTCATGTAAAACGTAAGGTCCACTGCAAAACATGTGAAATCCGTTTCTTCAATTTTCCAAAGGGCAAATCGGTAGATCAGCAATATAGGAGAAAACGTGGATTGAATTCTGTAAGCGTAAAGCGTTTAAACCATCGTCGTCTATGATCGTCGTGCACTAGAATATCTGCTCATTTCATTTTGCCGAAGACGCGTATGAACAAGACCGTAGACGCGTATGAACAGTCGCCAACGTTTTTAAAACGAATACAGTGCAATGAAACGTTTAGAATACAATTGAAAAGGGAAGCGTTGCCAAGTAATAACTTTACTTACAGTACATACTATAGCTTCAATTGCGGTATACTATTTCTACAATGGATGACATAAAAAGACACAAAACAGCGCACGCATGTATATATACGCGTGCACCTAATATACAATATTTAACGGCATGGTGTACTTCAAATACCCCGTTGAAAATAAAAGAAAGCCATTAAATAAATGATTATAAGTAAACCACAAACCAAAGGTCCAAGACGCATGTAGAAGTCCTATATTTATACCTATCTCAAAATTAAAATGTTGCTTGTTTTCCCCCTACTTCTGGTTCATTTTGGTATGATAACACTTCTACTTGGTTCTCGTGAATATTTTCCATTACAATGACTCAAAAGCATTAATTTTTTTGCGAAAACGTATTAAATCTCGATACACGCTATACAAAAGGGTTGTTTTGATTCTACCCTGCCATCTACGTCATACGGGTCATGTTACCCAAAAGATAATTTTTCGCAAATACGAGCCAAGATGGCGGACGATATATAAATTAACAGTGAAATAACATGCATATAACTCCTGAACAAAAATGTTTGACACGGTATTAATATCATATTCATAGTTAGATGAAGCAACACTTTTAATATAGACAATAAAAATTTTTGTTGCCATTGTCCTTTAAGAACTGTTATTGCGAGTTAATTAAAACCATATGTCATCCCATGGCCAATTGAAGAGAAGGAATTTTATTTCAGAATACGCGTCCACCAGTAGCATCATATCATGCAGCCCGCGACCATTATTTTACTGGATACGTATATAATAGTATCCAGATCTTATTGCCTCGTTCTAATATACACAAACTAATTATTAAGACAATATTACTAATTGATAAAGGAAAGCTTTGCTGATTAATCAATATATGATGGTGTCATTCACTGTTTGAATTATTCTCCTAATTTACAAAAAGTATTCACATATATTTATAATGGCCGTTCTTAATATTTCCTTTCTTTTTTTTCTTTTATTCCCGTTTAAATAATTTATAAAAAGTAAATGAATAAACATATTATATTGTTTACCACCAGAATTATGTAATTCAATAATTAGCTCAACCGCTTAGCTATTTATTTATACGTAGACGATGGTTAACTCGAAAGCTTATGCTCTTTTAACCATCGTGCACGTTTGAAATATTTTCATATACATTTTATCTTTTTCTTCTATATACTCAAAAAAATGAATTACTTATAGTCAATAATATATATAATTATATATATATTAAATAGTGTAAATAAAGTGATTTGATTTAACTTTTAATGTTTGATACCATGCTTAGTGTGCTTTATAATATAAAATGATTTTTTCCAGCGACGCTACTTAAGCATAATCTGCCAAACACCAATGTCAGGTGTGACGAACATTAATTACATCGTTAAACCATGCACATAAACGCGCAAGCAAGCAAGCATGGCATGTGTTTGCTCTCTTTCTAATCAGGAACTCTAGCTTCGCGCGTGATAAACTTTCAGCGATCATAGAAAATTGCAATGGCAACCTCGAATCCCAGGACGAAAATCAGACGTCAGCATGAAAAAATATGGTCTCCATAAACGATTGACAGAAGTGATTTAAAGCACAAAGCCACAATAACTAGTTGAATGACTGCGTATCCACGTATCCATTAAACATGGAGCTATCTATAGTGTGAGAATGCTAATCTAACTGCATACCTCGTTCTCAAAATAACTACTTGAAAGCCTATCCACGTATCCGCTATCCACTAAAATATAGAGCTGCCATTAACACTATGACAATTTTATCTAGCTATTAATGCTCAGTCACTATATGCCTGGTAGCTACCTTTACCACCATGGGGTTTTAATCTCTCAATATATTTATTATTAATCTATTGAGTATAAATATATAGAGGTATTAATACATCGTTGTACCGAATAAAACTTTACAAAATTTGTATAATGCTCTGACTCGTCCTACCATACTTTGATTACTGTTCACCCTTATGGGACAGTTGTGGATCTATGCTTAAAGAGAAAAGTCAAAAACTACAAAATAGAGCGGCAAGAGATATGACAGGTGCCAAATACGAGGTTAGGTCGTCGGATTTACTCCATGCTATGTCGGGGAAGAATCTGAACGACAAACAAAAAATGAACAAATCTGTCCTGATTTATAAAATATTAAACAACCACTCTGCTCCAAATGTAAAAGATAAATTTATTAGAAGGGATACAAATCTTAATAAGTACAATCTTAGAAGTGCTAATATTAATCTTACAGTTCCTATAGGCCAAATACTGAATGTTTAAAAACAAGTTTTTGGTACAGTGGTGCTGTGCTATGGAACAGCCTACCTACGGAGGCAAAGTTAACAGAATTCAAAAACAACTGAGTTGGACATCGATTATCCTTCACATTTCATTTCTTGATATTTAATTTTTATATGAGAGTAATATTTATGCATATAATTAAATTGTGCCACTCTAAAAAAAGGTGTGTTAATTTAACACACCTTTTTGTCCAAATTTTAACACACCTTAAGGTGGGTTTTAAAACACACCTTAAGGTGTGTTTAACACAGCTTTTGGCGTGTTTTGTAACACAGCTTAAGGTGTGT